>JBCJKH010015348.1:0-50208 GCA_039877255.1 Loriculus beryllinus | reverse complement strand
GGGCAGCCACAGCTTCTCTGGGCACAACCTGTGCCAGGGCCTCGCCACCCTCACAATGAAGAACAACTCCCTAATATCTATCTAAATCTTCCCCCTTTCAGCTTTAAGCCATTCTCCCCCGTTCTGTCACTACAGGCCCTTGTAAAAAGCCCCTCTCCAGCTTTCTTGTAGCCCCCTCTTAGTGTACTATAAGCCTGCTGTAAGGTCTTGTCCCCAGAACCTTCTCTTCAGGCTGCACAACTCCATCTCTCTCAGCCTGTCTCCATAGGAGAGGTGCTCCAGCTCCCACACCATCATCGTGGCCTCCTCTGGACTTCCTCCAACAGTTCCACATTCTTATGTTGGACACCCCAGAGCTGGATGCAGCACTACAGGTGGGGTCTTACAAGAGTGGAGTAGACAAAGAGAATCACCTCTTTCAAGTTGGTTAATTAATGGTTATATGAAAGGTGTTTTTAAAGACAAATAATGAAATACAGTGGCCACAGGCACCAAGTCATTCAAATCAATCGGTTCTGAAGTGGTAAATGCTTGTGATTCTGCTTCTACATACCATTCTACAACTACAGTTGGCACAGAATAGAAATTACAGCCTGATATATTTGAGTTGAAGAATTCTCCCATGGCTCAAACATTTACAAAATAGGCAGGGACAATACTGCCTGCCTAAAACTTAACACGCTTTTTGGTGTTATTTAAATTGCAGTTTAACTAAATTTTGAATGACCATGCCCTTTCTGTCCTTGAGAACCTGTTTTCTTTGCTCTAAAAATGCAGCATTTACAAGTTCCATAAGACTTTGCCAAAGAGCTCTGGAGGGTTTTTTATAGTAATTTTTGGTGGGTTTTTCTGTTTGTTTGTTTGGTTTGGTTTGTTGGGTTTTTTTGTGGGGTTTTTTGTTTTGTTTTGTTTTGTTTTTTGGGTTTTTTTTTAGACCATTTTACTTCATGAATGACAGGAGTTTTTTCTTCTGTTATCTTATTAGCTGCTCATTTCTTGTCATGTTAGTCTTTGCTCCAGTTCTGATTTGTATTTAATAACACGTGTATCCTCACACCTTTGAAGCTGTTTAATCTAAGAGAAATCAGTCAGCAGCTGGTTCACATAACATTTCATTAGTTTCTTTGATTGTTTTTGACAGCCTTTTGAAAGAAATACTGCATTACCATGCAAATGGAATTAGCCTCTTTCCAACCTAGTTGTCATATAATATAAATACCACTGCATTAAACTCTGGAAGATGTTGAGCAAAAGTAAAGTGACAATTATATACATTCTGGCTGAAAAGTTCAGGATTCCCAATTCTGAACAGATCCAGTGACACATTGCAATTCTGTGATGCAGCTGTGTCAGGAAAAAAAGGAATACATATGCTCATCCAGTTCAGAATAGAAGGTGGAGGTACATTGTTCCATGGCTGTCTACTCTTTTTTCTGTCAGGCTAACTGCATGTGTTAATGTAAGGTGATTCTTGACTTCATTGTGTTTGCAGAGTGGTGGCAGGAGGTGAGATCAGGTCCAATTTTTGGAAGACCACACCTTCAGTTTAGGGGTTAGTGGCATACAAAGTATTTTGTACTGTAATATCACAACTTGTAATGAAGTTGGAGGCATTCCAAATACTTTCCCTTCTTGTGCAGCACATTGAAAAGGTTTCTTTTCATGTTACTCTACCCTAATTCAGGTTAGGTATGTAAAGGGGACAGATTATTTTAAAGACACTTTAACACTTCCTCACTTACTGCAGTGTGTCCCTAACATAAGCCAAGGGTAAGTACACATAAACTGAATTTTAAAATCTCTGATCAGGCTGATTTGTCTTCTCTTCATCAGTGATGTGCTATCAAAATGTGGGGCTTTTTCTCCCTCTTTTGGTTTTAAGGTTTCACTCTCTGTACATACAAAAAGTGTGAGTAAGTTCTTTCCTGTTTCATAGCCATATCCAGAAATGCTGGGTCTGAGAATGAGCTGGAGACCAACATTTTGGAGCAGAATGTGAATCACTTGTGATTTCACATGCCTTACATGTATTCTGAAGTAGGAATAAACTTCAGGGGAATTGCTTTTTATCAGTTAAACAGAAAATTGCATGGGCTTTGCCTATACCAACAAAATCTTATTTTAAGTGTTCTTTTATAACTGGTTTTCAAAAGGTAATATGTCATGGATAATTCTTTGATCCCTGACTAGAGAATCAAGCAGGAGGTAGTTAACTGAGCTGCAAATGGGATGCAATAATCTTTAATCTGTTTGCATGAGAGGAATTTAGGAAAGTTGCCCATTTGATGAAGACTGCAGAAGATGCCATCAAAATCCAGTCATAACTACAGAATTACTTGGTTCCTTTTTTACCTTTTTTTTTTTTTTTTTGATTCCAAACTGATCTTACAGATTTTTAGAAAACTGCCATGCAGACTTTTCCTAAGCCTGAACTTTTATTGTATTTCAGCACTGTATTTCAATCCCTACATTGTTTTTATCTTTACATATTTCACAATTCTTCCTAAGAAACATAGGTTGATTTATTTTCTTTTGCATGTACTTTTCTTTGACATCTTTTGTCTTTGCTGATCACAATGACTTGCTTATCAGTGTGACTTGAGTTTTATCCCTTTGCACACACTACTCGAGGCAGCTGATTAATTGCACAGTAAAGCTGGGAGTACTTGATGTGCTAAGACCAGCCTACTTGGCAGTCTGCAGGCAGAGTAGAGCAGTTGGTTGGAAGACTGTTGTATCAACTCTTTATTTTAGTACTGAAGATGATGAAAAATTAACCAGAGTAGGAACTAGTATTTACCACCAGTAGCTGGGAAGTTGTGACACATCACATCTGCAGGATTTTTGGCATAAAACAGTTTTGAAAAGGAGGAGTGTTTTATGCTGCTGCAAGATGAAGATTGCTGGTATCTGGGATGCATTTCCAATCTTGACAGGTTAAAATCATACTGTGACAGTTTATAGAACTGTAAAATTGCTTTTCTCACTGTCACGTTTCTTTTTTCCTCTTCCACTCACAATTAGGTTGGAAGAACTGGCTGCTATCTCAAACATGGGCACAGCTTTTTTTTCGGATTTCCTTACACTTCTAACAGTGCATCCATTGAAATACGGAATTCAGAGAAAAAGGCTAAAGGCCTTACAGGAGGCCAGGTAGATGCTATCAGTAGTTCTTCCCTTACCTGCCAACAGTCACAGAAGGCCACTGGATTAGCCAAGTGTGATTTGGGCTTTGTGACATAAATATGATGCTGTGCCACACTGCAGGGCAAAACTGGTCCGAGGGTGATGAGTCCTCACACCAGTGGTTTGGTGGTAGGTCATCTATTTGAAGGGGATTATGGGTGTTGCTTGTGCACTACTGTACCTTCATACTGTTCTGTATATAGTCCAGTTTCAAGGCAGAAATACTGCTGCCCTCCACCCTGTCTCAGTTTTACCTACAGTTTAGCTTTGCATATACAGCAGTGTGTGTGATTCTGTTATGCATCCACTAAAATGCAGTTCTGTCTGGGAGCCAGATCTTTGCTGTGAGGTTTCACTTGCATTCACTTTGCTGTTTGTTTCCATTACTGCACAGAGTTATCTTGAGGCAGCAGGAGAGACTTCCTGTAGCTGAGCTGTTTGTAGTGGTGGACAGGGCTGACTGCAGACTTTGGTGTATTAGGTGGGGGTGGTGAGATGGATTGGTGTCTCCTGTAGCACAACTGCCAGTTGTTTCAAGAGCTCTTTGCCTTACATGTCTGTGTTGTCCACTTCATGTACCAATAACTTTCCAGAGTCCCTAGGCCTGCGCAGTAAAGTCCTCCAGAAAATTGAAGAACTGAGGAGGAAAACGATCTCTGTTCCCGTTACAGTCCCTGATGAGTTCTTATGTCCTATAACAAGGGAGCTTATGAAGGATCCTGTCATTGCAGCAGGTATGTCTTTAAATGACGTTGGCGAAAATGAGTTATGTAAGGGTAAAGATAGGTCTGGGAACACAAAAAAATGGGCATATCTATCTTGGCAGTTGTAGAAACTATTCTAAATAGCTGTTGTAACAAAAAAACCTGTGGTAAATGTTTAATTTGCCGTATTAGATTTTTCATATGGTGACAAACACTGTATCAGGCAATTTGCTCCATGTCAGCTCTACTGAGGAGGTTGTACAATGGTTTTTTTTAATGGGCCATCCTCTATGTGCCTTCGTGATAGGGCTTGGAATTTTGTTTCAGAATTGTCTTGGTAAATGCAGAGTGGAATTGTGCACATGGGGGTGGGGGTGTAGAAGCGAAACCCAGGCTCATGCTACTTGTAGTACACTATGTGTATGGCACTTCAGTGTTTGTACAGAAGGAGATTTATTTAAATTCCGCAGGACCTTGGAGCTAAGAGATGCAAGGAGCAGAACATGTTCTGTAGTCAGACAACACAGTATGAAGAAGCAGTGTTGTATAGCTCTGACCTTGGGGGGCGTGGGGGGGTGTGGTGTGTATGATCATCAAAAGACCAGTACATGTTTTTGATGCTCTCTAAGCAGTGGCTGACTCCATACTGTTTTGAGGTTTCAGGCCAGAGTTTTGAGATTTAAAACATTAAAGATACAAAAACATTTTCTAACTGCTGAAGTGATAAGCACTGCAATGAACAGTGCTTGAGCTCCTAAGCAGTAGCAGTAAGAAAAAAGACAGACTTGAGTATCTTTTTTTAAATATAATTTTGAGATGATACATAGTTTTAGAGAAAGATAGGTTTGTTGAAAAGCTGTAAATCTTTGCCAGACACTATTCCAATGTATATGAGAAAATCAAATAGGCATTTTGAAGAGAAACTGTTGACATTCTAAAGTGAAATGTTCAGTGTCTGATCAGTTCTAGTATTTGCTAACTAATAAATAGTGCCTGCATGTCATTCAGTATTCATGTCAGCAGTATGATTGCTATCTTGAGGCATGGGATTCCTCTGCTTTTCTGAACCCAGGATGGGCATAGCTGGGAGTACCACATGCTGGTTTTATGGAAGTTGATGAATAACAACAGAAATGCTAGCAATTGCAGCAGGAGAAGGCTTGGTTTGTGGCAGGACAAGTGAGATACAGATATTCATTATCTGGCTACTTTACTGAGAAGTAAATAGTGGCCCAGCACTGTAGAACTCTGAAGCACCTGTAGTATGAACACAGCTGGCTTTAAGATGTAGGCAGTTTTGCAGATTGAAATTGGAGGAATTTAGATATCTTTGCCTGTGTGCTGTGTAAAATTTAAGGAAAGTAAGTAAAAAGGCAGAATGCCAAACTGCATGTTTCTGTCACTCAGCTGACCAGCACAGGTAAGAAAGATTTTTTTCCATGTTAAGTGTCTCATATTCAATAAAGGGGAAGGAAATAAAGAGTGCTGTGCTGTGTTGGCGGCAGGGTGGAGGACACCCTGTGTTTCATCAGAGGTATTTCTGGGCAAGCCTGTCCATAGTTGCCTGTTCTTTACTAACAAACAGCTGCTTCTGTGTGGCTGCAAGGGCTGAAGTCCTAAAAGCGGGCAGGTGCTGAGGGCTGAGTGAGTGCCCAGCTTGGGCTCAATGACCAGCTGTGTGCAGCTGCATTCAGTGCTGAGTACTACACAGGAGCAATACAGATGCATTAGATGGATGTTAGTGAGCTTTCACCTCACATCACCGAGCATTTAAATGTTAAAAGGCTGAGCATATGCATGATATATCTTGGTGCTCTGCATTCATGGTCAGCTTTCAGTGTCTTTTTGTTTACTATAAAGGGTTCCTGAAGTGAAAATTACTCTTTGAAAGTTACTCAAGAACTTGGGTTGCAGCTAAATGGAAAATGGAAATGTTTAAATTGTGATAAAAATCTAACAGTTTTATTAACCCAAGGCATACACCAATATGCCATTTCTGCATTTTTGGTAAAGCACAGTTTTTTGATGTTTATTTCAGGGTGTTTTCCTCCTCCCCCCTCCCCCCCCCCACTTATGGACTCTTTTTCTGTTAAACAGAGGCTGGTTTTATTTCCAACTCTTGTTTCATGTACAGTAATTGTTCAGTTCCCTTTCTCTTTCCTCTCCCTTTGTCCCTAACTAGCAGACACAAAGCTGGTGGTACATTTCTGTAGGTATTGGGCAGGGGGAGAACATGACTTTCAGGTGCTTGGTGAGGCTTGACAGTGGGGTGGTGGCTTCAGCATCATTTTGAACTAAAGAGCAGATTTTTTTTCTTCAAAAGGAACTTTTTTTCAGAGGAGCTGAGCAAACCCTAGTGTTACAAACACTGACTGCCAGTGCAGGTTTCTGGCTACTTCACCTCACTATTCTGGTGCTTCTCACTTACACCTGCATGGCTACAGGCACAGGACCCCTTGCAGGCAGCTCTGATAATATTTTTATAGCCTGGTAATGAACTTTATCCATAGTGTCTATTAATTCCTTAACTACAAATAAGGGCACAGGAAGCCTTTATGTAACTGCACCCTGTTTACCACTTGCGTACTTAAGTCACAAATTCAGGCATGGGCATGACTGAATTCCATGATCTTGTCAGAGCCACTCCCTTGGGTGGTAAAGGGCCAGTTTAGCAATTGTGGATGGCAGATTTGCCTCTGTTGCCCACAGATAAGAGGGGCAAAATGCCAGGGCAGCCCAAATCACCATAGCAGCAAAACATCAATGTTCCAGTTCAGAAAAGGGAGTTGACATTTTGTGTGTCCTTGCTGCCCCCACCCCATGCTCACAGCCAGACCTGGCTCTTTGGAGGAAGGTTCAGGCCCAGCTACAAGAATCTCTCACACATACACTGATCCGTGAGCTGATGGAGCTGTAACTGGCTGATAAATTTGCAGTGCTTTCTCAAAGAGCTTGTACTTGTTAGGTTGCTAAATACAGTGTCATTTAAAAAGTTGAATCATATTTTGAATTTAATACTGCTGTATAAAGTTTTACTGTAATACATTTAACGATGCAATTTGAAGCAAATATGGGCTATCGTAAAGCTTTCACAAACCATGTAATTTTCCTGTATCTCAATTTTCCTGTTTGGAAATACTGATTCCCTTACATCCCATTTAAATAGCGAAAATCTGTGCCATGTGACAGTGCCCAAGCGTCTGTAATACCAGCTTTTGATGATGGTTTCTTTGTAGATGGCTATTCCTATGAAAAGGAAGCAATAGAAAACTGGATCAACAATAAGAGACGATCTAGTCCCATGACAAATCTTCCTCTCCCCTCTCCTATGCTTACACCAAACAGGACACTAAAAATGGCAATCAACCGCTGGCTGGAGACTCAGCAGAAGCATGTGTAAACCACCAAGTTCTGAAGTCATTTGTTCAAATCAGTTGAAATGAAACCGTATGTAGCTAAAACTGCATCAGAAACAACTGGGGGGGGTGGGGGGAATGGTGTTTCTTTTCTCAGCAGTGGCTGTTATTTAAATGTTTGTTAGAAAGGAAAAGCATCGCTGTTGGAAGCTCACAGAAAATGACTGAAAAGCTTCTGTTATTGGTAATTTTACTTGGTGGTATTTCTGGATTTCAAGTAAAGTTTTTCTTACAAATTTCATCACTTTTATGAGTTTTGAGCCTTGATTTTGCCAAGTTAGTCTTGCAGAAGGTAAGAAATAGCAGAGTATATAAGCTGTATTTCTTTTTCTAATTTAAAAACCAAAAATGAGTCTTTGTCTGTTCCCTATTCCTGAACGTGTAGCTAAAAAAGCTGGAGAGTTTACTCTGTAACCATCAGGGACTGCATCTCCTCCCACAGGTGTATTAATAATCTTTATTTTGTATGGAAAAAATACAGTAGCTGTGCAAAAATAGAACTACAGGACAAGACTAATATAGGGGTTGTACAAAGTATCAAAGAAACAGTAAACAATAAATAAGCTAAAGCATAATGATGCAAACTCAAGAAGAAGTTGTAAAAGGGGGTACGGCTGTTTACAATGTCCAATGCTGTCCACAAACAGGACGTGAACTGTGCCTGTCACATTGACCACTCCAACCTACCTGCACTTGCAGGGATGGCACTACAGCTCCTTGTTTGCAGAACAATCTCACCAGTTTAAAGCCAGATTTCCTCTGAGAAACTTCCCAACTTCATCCTGTCACACAGCTGCATGTACACTTTTCCTCAAACTTCCATCTTCATCAATTTCTTAGGTTTCCCATAAAAACAATTCCTAAAGATTTCACTGCTGTACCTTTTTCCACAATAAACAATAAATCATCTTGCTTTAAGATAGATAGCACCCAAAGGTGATTAGATAAACTATATAAAGTGCGATTATTGTTAATATGCCATAATATTGTGTTCTTCAGTGCAATAACCAATATGGTCAAAGCCTTTCAATACACATGCAAATGTCACCCTTTATTTTACTTGAGTTCTTCTAGTTACTAAAAATAGTTATATTTACATGTCCAAACATGGCCGCTTATATTGTACTCAGACACAAATTATTTATGCTTCCTAAATGTACATCATGCAACCCAAGTTAGATCCCACTAGAAAAGTGATAAAATACTATCTTTGATTTAAAAAAAAGAAGCATACATATACAGATCTGAATATTATGCAGCAGATTATCTTTCTTAACACTGTTTTGAGAAGTAAGCACTTACTTAAGCATTAGAGAGGCACAATTATTATGTAAGTGGCGAGATGTAATATAACCAGAGATTAAAGCCCTATGTAAAAGGAGAGTCTTACTTGATGGTAAAATAGGATGGGAAGGCTTTGTCTACACGAGGGTCTAGCGTGGTGGGTAAGTGATCGTCACGGACTCTTTTCACACAGGTCTGCTGTTCCAGTTACTGTAACTGTCCTGTGATGGTAGGACCAGTTTGAAGTGGTTGTAGCCCATTGAAGACTGGCCAACACGGACTGCATACTCACAAGTGACCAGCCATCAGTACTTTGTACAGACGTAATACCCTATGATGTCATGAGCCAAGTTTTACAACCCTGTAAATATACAAAGTAATATTTATACATTTGATTCAATGAATAATCGCTTTGGTTTCGCAGCCATGCCATGACTCAGATGGCCTTCCTTACTGCTGTGAGACTGTGGTACCGTACCTGGGTATAAATGCGGTGCCTGTTTAGGTGATCTGCTGTCTTGACAGTGGGTTGACATTTGGCACTTGAGCTCTTCACGGTCTTTAGCTTGCAGACCATTCTGGCTGCTGTCACTTGGGGCAGCGCCAGTAGAGGAGATCTTAGTTTGGTAGTGCTTGACTGAGAACTGCTCGAAACTGGAGGGCACATGTGTTGATAACCCCTCGGATGCCTGAGAGTGCCAAGTGCGACTGGACTGAGTATTTTGCTGCTGAAACCTTGCAGTCTTATCCATGATCCCCATAAATGGGGTATTGCGAGGTCTGTGTTCAGCAGTACCCTGAACTTGATGAACGTTACTCTCCTTGAGTCGAACGTCTGGGCCCAGCCCCTTAATACTATCTGCAAAACTACTGGCGGAACTTAAGCTGCTGGTTGAGCTGGCGAGAATCATACTGCCGGCTGGAGAACTACAGGGAACAGGACTTTGCTGCCTTGCTTCACTGAAATTCATTGGAGTAGAGGCTGTCAACCGGTCGGTGGTTTTAGACTTACTTGCAAGAGAATGTGAGGACACATTCTCATTATGCTGTGAATGGGAACACTGGCTGGACACAAACTTCTCATTGTACAGTTCAGAACTAGGACCTGCGGAAATGCTTCCGGACGATAATGTGCCTGTCCCATCCAACTGCTGAATTTTACAGTGCCGGACTGGCAAGGGACTTTGGGGAAGATGCTGAAAAGATGATTGTGTCTTTGCATTACATGGACCGCTTCCTGGTTTTGGTCCAGGCTGGATGGAGCTCAGGTGCTGATTAGTTTTCACAATCTGTGCCTGCTTTGTTGGCTGCATGATCAAGCCTGGCTCTCTCAGGTATTTACTGCCTGTTCTGCTTTGAGGGGACACAGATCTAGCTTTCTGCTGAACACCTTCTTGAAGGGTCCTGCTGTATGATGAGGCACCTAAGGAACACTGCAGCCTTTGTGAACAGGAAACAGATTCCTCAGGGTGTGACAGTTCATCCCCCCGGTCTTGAAGATTAAAATTGTCATTCACATCTTGTATAATGCCCTCTTCCTCATTATCAGAGTTGTTAATTTGCTGTAGTAGCTGTGGAGACTGATGCTTCTGTTGCTGTGTCCTCTGGAACTGTTTGCATTCCTCTTCTACTCGAGCCAGGAGACGTTTTATCTCTTGATTGCTGGGACACAGCTGTGTCGCTTCACGCAAGTCAGCGAGAGCAGCAAGTAGCTTTCTGTTTAGTGAAAAAGAAAAACCAACCCACAGTTAAAGTCAATCAAAACCAGGGGCACATGTAAGTCTCAGCATTGCCTACAATTAATTCACACCCCTGACTTTCAAAGGCATATTCTGATCTGCCATCTCTGGCTGTGGCTGGTGACAATATCAGAATTGGATCTTCTCCAAGCCACAGAATTCTTTCCTATGGTGGAAGCTCAGACCCAGCCCTAAACCTTTCCCTGGTATCTCAACAGCTTCTTGAGGAAGGCAGAAGCAGCCTGCTGCTAACACTAGGAACTGATGCTTTGTCTTGTAAATGCTTCACTGTTGCCTTCAGAGCAGGTGACTGACTGAACTCTGCTTCATGATTATTGTTCTGCTTAGAAAAGACATGGTGAATCAGAAAGGCACCTCACCCTAGACTTCAGCTATACCACTACAGTTTGCTGTTTCTCAAGCACCCCTTGTTTTTATCTTGAGCTGTTGATGATTCAACATATCCTGTCCTACTGAAGCACCCAGTAATAAATCTTAAATAAACTCAGTAATAAGCAATGCAGTGCTGGAGTTTGGTGGCACACCGCTGCCAACATTCTGCTGAATCACTTGGAGTAGCAGTCCCAGTTGCTCTTACACTTAGTCCCTCTTCGTATCAATTTGTTACTTCCTGAACTACCTCCTGTTTGCCTAAAACATTATTCAGTATTGCTTTTTGGGACTGGGTTGGCTGTAACTGATACTGAGACCTAATACAGATGGAAAGTGCACAAGGAAAAGAACTTTTTCTTTGCAAATTCCAAGTACAACTAGTGGGAAAGACAAGGAACTACTGAAAGTGTTAGGAAGATGCAGAGAATCAAACAGTACCTGCTGTTCCTCTTAGCTCTTGCTCTAGCATAATAGGCTTCATAAGACTTGGGTTTCAGATCCAGTGCTTTGGTAGCAAACTCTTCAGCCATACCAAAGTCCTAATAATTTCAACAAAAGGACTCATTATACAGTGACAAGAAAAGAAAGGTGCATGCTCCTATACTCATGGTACTGCTTCAGTAGTGTGGATACCTTATGCAATACAAAGGGTCCGTTTATCAGATAGCAAGAGCAGATACTTTCTGAAAAACCGAGAACAGACCTCATCTTGCTACCCTTGCCTCTCCTGTTTAAGGGAAAATGACTCCAAGGTAGCTAAAAGCAGCGTTCATATAAGCAGAATAAGGTTATCTTCAACCCAAAGACATTACAATGCTAGAGGAGACTTCATGTTTAAAAGAAAATAAACCCCAAACAGCAAAGCTTTAGAATATCTTTTGAAAAAAGGCCAGTTAAAGACTTAACAAATTTAGAGAAAAGCAAGCAAATTCAGGCAATGGCTTGGCTGAGTCTGGAGCTGCCTCTGACAAGGTATGTAAAAGTTTGAAAGAAGAATTGCACTGAATGTAATTTATTTGGTGTTCATTTAACAAGAACACAGAGTAAGAGTTCAGTAAATTGTTGGTTAGGCTGGATTGACAAAAGCAGGGTTTAAACAAGGGCAAAGATGGCTACAGGGAAGCTGAAGGCAGAAGCAAGCCTAAGTTTTCTAACAGCCATGTATGGCGCAGGGCGTTCACAATACTGAATTATATGGAGCATGAGGATACAGGAGGTTGGGAAGTATTAACACCAAAAAAACCTGTCCTGAGACGATATGCAAAAACAGAGCAATATGATGAACTTGAGTTTTAGATGGAAAGTGATGCACTTCAGGGTTAGCAAAATGCAATGAGAATTTATCAGTGGCATATGGTAAGAAATGCACACACACTACTTGTAGTAGCGGTAGCTGCATTTTCCATTTAGTCTTTTCAAAAAGTACCAAAACCATCCAGCAGTTTGTCATTCCAAAATAACTGGATTTCCTAAGAACAGCTGTAATAGATCCCCCATAGCAACATGACCTCATCTCATGAACTGTCCCCATTTGTTGACACAACAAAGCCCAGAAGCAGGATACAGTGAAAGGATTCTAAAATAGCAGAAATAAATGTCCCAGGTACAAACTCAGTAATGGAGTAGAACAGAAGTCTAAGATTCCCTGTGCCAGAGAGGCGACAGATGAACAGTAAGAGCTTACATTTGTTTTTCGGCGACATCGTGATAAATTTAGGTATAATGAAACTCTCAGCTCATTGAATGCTTTCATTTCTTCTCCAAATCCTTCCCTTGGAAACTTCCTCAAGGCATACTGATAGCGCTGTGCTGCTTCTTTCATCTTGCCTTTCTACAAAGGTAGGAAACAACAAGCTTTTCAGGAGCAATGAACGTCGCAATACTGTTGCAGTAGTATTAGATTGTTGCAGCAAAGCACGTTGATACTTGACATGTACCAAGAGGTGCTCTTCAAGTAAAAAACATAGAGCCAGATTTAAATAAAATAAACATATACAGTATGAATTGCACTTGCACACAGGCACGGGTGAGAACTTGGATGTTAACTGAAGTCTGTGTTCACTTCTAAACTCATACCCTTAATGGTATTTCAGCAGGATATATTGCACTAATACATACTACTTGTACGAGAAAAAATCAGGTACAATACAATTCATTATTTACTTATTTAAAGAGAGCAGTCCAGTACCTGATGAGGTAACTGATTATAATTCTAAGGTCTAGGTTTTGGGAAAATCTAATTCATGACAGCTAGGGCCTAAAGGGTCTCTTTCTTTACTTTGCAAAGCTATTTGATACAGAAAAAAGATCAGAGATAAGGTGGCAGATATCAGAGGGCACTTATAAAAGATCCTACAAGTTACAGGTAGCTAGAACAGACTTTGAATGATGCTTCTGTAAAGCCATTCAACACTGTGCTGCACTAGTAAAGCAGATGTCTCAGTTTACCAAATAATGCCAGTTCTCTTCTAAGCCATGTTATCACCATTAGTAAAAAGAATGTATCAAAAGCGCTGTCACTTACCTCAATATATATTTAAACAGCACGCAAAAGAACATTATGCTGAAGAAAAGGACATGCCTAAATGTCACTTAATTCAACAAGGCACTTTCAAATGAGCACCTTATATACTGAGTTGCTCTTAAGCAGCAACTGACTGCTACAAATGTTCAGATTGACTTGCTCAACAGAAAGAAAATGTACTTATCCATCTTGAAATTTTCAGTTACTTATTTCATTTACACATTTCATTTACACAGGAATTTTCAGGATGCCTTCCCAAGGTTCTCAAGATTTGTTTGCCTCATTCCCAACATAAAAGGATGTGCAAGTACACATCTTGTTTGAACATAAAAGGAAGTATAAAGACTGTTAATCCACATTCAGACAGAAGTTAAATTATAATGTTCTGCTGTCAGAAAATAAAAATAATAATAAAAAAAATCTACCTACTTTGTACAGTATATTTCCTTCTTCCATCAGTTTCTGCAGCAGAATAAGCAGAATATCGGGTTTGGAGGTGGCCATTGCTCATGCTGCATTTCCTGCAAGTTAAATTTTAAGGATCTCTGACAAAAGGAAAGCAAGTGCGTTTCTGATACCTATTGACCCTAGAAAGCCTAATCCTACTTCAGTAGATATTCCATCTGCATTAATAGTACAAGTAGTAGTAGTAGTACTGTGCGCACATGTATTTAAGACTGATAGGTATATATCCATACCTCCCCTGCTGCCACACACAGATAGAGAGCCAGGTATTAAATGGTCCGATTCATTCCATCCTCACAGTAAAGTCCAGAACTAGGTGAGGATCTATACTTTATCATCCATATTACCCAAACAATAAATCATGATGATGTAGAGGCACTACAGATTCAAGAATTACCCCTGCCCATGGTAGGGGGGTTGGAACCAGATGATCTTAAGGTCCTTTCCAGCACTAACTATTCTACGATTCTATGTACACATCTGCACCAGCTATTTGCCTACTGATAATACATCATTTGGATGTATAATTTTAACCAGTCTTTACAATTCTATAATCTATTGAAAATGTTATTTAAATGTAAAACTTCTAATCTAAATAATTCCTAGAATTACGTATCACTAATGATGCAATCATCGTTTCCTTGTTTACCATTATAGAGTAACGATGTAAAGACTGACTCCTCCAAACCTCTTCATCAACACAGCAAAGAAAAGAACACAATAAAATTACTTTCATTTCTTCACTTCTGAAGTGAGTCTTGAGTGTCTGCCTTTAAGAGACAGATTTCTCTTGTGCAGGCATCTGCAAACCATACACAACCTGCAAAAATCTAATGTGTACTTCCAGATTTATTTATTTACTCTATGGAAATGACAGTAATTCCATCAAAGCAGATATTCAGTTGCTTCTCTTGAGTACAGGCCAGTTTTACTAACCTAGTTTAGCTCCTTTTCTCAGCAGCATAACCACTACAGCCGTGTTACGACATCCAATAGCTCTGTCCAGTGGCCTCATGCCGCTGTGGTCTACGTGCTCAATCATCGCTCCTTTCTCTACCAAATACTGCACCTGTGAAGAGAAACAAGACAGGCCTTGTAACATTATTTCTGGTAGGAGAGGCAGAACACTGGGATAGTTAAGCTACCACCTAATCCCTCCTTTGGTCATGGTCTGTGTGCCAATAGGCAGAGGCAGCAACTCAAGCCCAAAGGTAACAAATGCAGTGAGAACAGAGCAGCAGTGCAGGCCCTGTGGCTTTAGCTTCAAGTACAGTGTAACGGTACCCTATTACCGAGTTTTGAAGTGCAAGGACAAAATAAACACTCACTTAAAAAAGAAATCTGTAATTTCAAAGACACAGACTTTAACCTTACTGTATCCTTTTGATCTCAGCTACAGTCATGGTCCATTTCAGATTCAGAAAAACTTCACGTAAAATGCCTTAAATTCACCTTAAATTTTTGTATTTTAACATTCACTACAGAGCAAGAATGTAGTATGTGAGAAAGGTACAGGACTGGAAAAGGAACTTCAGTTGTTGTCCTATTTCTGAAATGACCTGTGAAACAAATTGAGAAGTGAATTTTCACCTCAGGCCTTGTAGTTCTGCATTATCAGGCTGACAGTAACACCGAGATGCGCTCAGTCTCATCTTTGCAAGATGAAAAGCATTAGCATTTCTAACAGTTCTTTCCCAGTCACGGAAAGCATGAAAAATACCTATCAAAGACAACTAATGATGCCTTATGATGGAGAAGCAAAATCTTTCTGCATTTCATCTATTCTGGCAGTATTATTCTTCCTACACCTCTTATTTGGAGTCTCTGTTCCATGAAGGCACCCAGCTGACCCTGCCAGGTCACCTCAATGGCTTTGCAGAGCCTGAAGAAAAAAATGTATATTCCTTTCATGCCCGAAAAAGCTCCTTTTTCTTTTTCTTTTTAATTCCAGGTCATCCAAAGCAGAAATTGTAAATGCTATTTTTGATTGAGATTTGAAAGACTAGTGTGCAACAGCAGACAATAAAATATAACGGCATAATGCTGGACTTCTATCACCACTGTCTCTGTACCAAAAACCTCCCTGAGAAAACGCTCGCACTGCAGTCCAGTTGCTAGCAGCGTAAGCATCTTTGCTACTTCCTCAGATTTCCTTCCTGGTTTGTTGGCAATACTTCTTCTGAGCTTTGGTCTGTATTATGAAAATTTTAACAGAAGCTGTTTTCCTGCTGTTAGTTCTACTCACAATATCAGCATCTCCATAAAAAGCTGCCAGGTCTAGGGGCGTTCGTCCGTTTTTGTCTGTCTGATCAGTTGTTGCACCTTTCTCAACTAAATACTGAACCACTTCCCTGTGGCCTTTCAGACATGCCCAGCTCAAAGCTGTCAGTCCTTCTTTGTCCAGAGAGGAAATAGTTGCACCTGTAAAATGAAAATGACGTTTGTTATGAAGATGTCCTGCTTAATAAGCAAGACTACCCAGCTCACAGAGATTCAGTCTCTGGTACAGCCGTGCAGCCTTGAAACACTATGTATTTTCTACCTTCAGAAAGCAGAAATTCCACAGTGCTCAAGTGTCCTTCACAAGAAGCCACCATAAGTGGAGTTCGGCCTTGCTTGTCACTTAAGTTCACATCAGACCCATGCTCCACTAGAAGTTTAGCAATCTGAAATAGAAAATAGCAATTTAAACATAAATTGCCAAATTTTATCCTTAAGAGAATGAACTTTTAAAGAAGAGGACTTAGGTGTTATTTATAGCAATCACTGAGAAACCTGTTTGCAATTCCCATGTATTATTTTTCAAGTACATTATAACCAAGGCTGTCATACAGTTGATACTTTTTAATCCTCTGGGTAAAATCACAGAATGATTTGAGCTGGAAGTGACCTTAAAGATCCAACTCCTGTCATACGCCCGAACACCCTTCACCAGACCAGGTTGCTCAAAGCCCCATCCAACCTGGCCTTGAACACTGCCAGGGATGGGACAGCCACAGCTTCTTTATTTACCATTATCTGTCATTTTAAATAACTTTAAAAGTGAGCTTCTGAACACATTCCTTTGGTGTTGATGCAAACATGTATTAGAAAATTTACACTGACTTATAACAGGACTAAAGATGGGGGGGGGGGGGGGAAGGAAATCAAGGACAGCTTCCCAAAGGAATCCATTTAGTTCACAAAGATGTGCCAGACCTGCCAGTGCCCCTGCCGCACAGCACAGAAGAGTGGTGGAATCCCCCTCCTGTTAGCTCTCGTCACAACAGCTCCACGTTCAAGAAGTAATTCGCAGACTTCCAGTTTCCCTCTTCCTGCAGCAGCTGTCAGAGCTAAAAAAAGCATTTTCATCATCATCATCTCTTTCCTGTTTCACCACATTTTTTAACACATGCACATTATGTGAATGTGACTGAAGCCCAAATCTTTTCAACTCTGCTGTTCTGTAATATTGCCATAACTATTTCTAGCCTCAAGTCAATTAGTCAGAATCAGGTTAAGTCAATACAACACTGGGGAAGGGGGTGGGGGTGTGTGTGAGGGTGAGACGATTCTCAAAAGTAAGAGCTGTATCATGTGCACAGGCTGTAGCTTAAAAGGAATCTTTAGGAACATTTTGGATAAACCCACCTGTCTGTTCTAGTTTTTTTTCATTAATCATTCTTTTCAAGACAAGAAACTTTCATTTCTTTCCGTCTGGCCCTTCCTAAAGGTGAAGATGGGAACAGCTCTGGCATTCAGCAAAGGGACTGTAACCCAAATTTCAGGAAGTATGTTTTACCTGATCCCTAGCTCTGATTTATTACAAAACATCAGACATGTAGATCCCTGCAGAAAGTCTGTGTCTTGGACAATTTAGCTTTAGCTTCATTCTGCACTAGTTAAAACTGTTTTCCCTGGTTTTCATGGTGAAAAGCACAGTAGGTTATGAATTAATAGTTCTAATTCTTGCGTGTTAACCCTTGCTCTAGACTTCAGGGGATTACTGTACATTTTCCTGTACAAAAGAGAAATCAACATTCTAATCACCTTAAAAATCTTTCTTTGAACAGAACAGTGTAATGTTGTCAAAAGTGAATGTTCTTGACCTCTACCTAAAATGCAGTAACTTTGCAGCTTTTAAACACAGATACTACTATGGGCAGATACTTTTTCAGCCCTGTCTGAAAACACCAGAGTATCACAACTGCATACACACACCTACACACACTGGAGACAGAACAGCCCAACACAGTGTAGTAGCAAATGTATCCATGTAGCACAGAATTAAACCCACTGTTTTGATCTTTTAGACATTCATAAGATACAAATTACTGCACATCTGTGTTCACAATATATGGCTTATGAGAAAGTAGGCTTCCATACATTCAACACTAATACTGTGGTACTCAGTGCTGTAAGGCTGCACATTTAAACAACTGACCACCTTCTCCTAAAGCTTATCATACACCTTTTCACTGTGACACTCACTGAAGGTTGAAAATAAAAGTATATTCCCCATCATGATTTTTTCCCCTTTTCCCATCAACTTATTGTGTGTATTAAATGGAGCTTGAAATTAAAGCTGCCTTTTTTGTTGTTGTGTTAAAGCATCATCAGTAATGTTAACATTGTTTAGAAAATGGGTTCACACACTGCCTTTTGCAACAATCAGCAAGGGACTTGCCCCTCTGTTTTCTAAATCCTAATACCCCAGAGTTTCCCATGAGAAGTGGGTCAAGTTGTAAATTTCTTGTTACTCTTTTTTCGGCACTTTCAAACATGATAGGTTTTTTTTTTTCAATTGCTACAAATGCTGAAAGTGAATGAAATTACAAACACTGCAGGAAGCAGCACATTCCTTTTTTTACAACTACAATATCTAACCCATTCACTCTTTACCAACTGGTATTTTCCTATGTTACATTTACATCAACTGTTTTGATCTGAACAACTCTTACAGACACCAACATCAAAGACAAAACAAACCACCTCATTGAAGAACTCCAATTTTTTATTCTGTCAGTCGAAGCGTTTTAGCTCACAGTGTAACTAACATTACAGGAACAAGGTAACCCCTTATACCTAACCCAGGTATAAGATGACTAAACAATTCCTCCAGTTAGCTTTAACAATTTTAGGGCTACACTCTTCTCAGGAATTCCATCTATTCTACTGCAAAATATGACTCATCTGCCTAATGGTACTCTGCAAAAGTTGAGAGCAACCAAAGAGATGCTATTTTCTATCATTTTTACTAGCCAGTAATTTATGCTCTAATTTAGCTAATGTGTATAGAACCTATGAGGCTGGAAAACATCTCAGAGATGTCTTTAACCTAAGATTAGTTTTTTGCAACTGAGATTAATGTGGCTTTTTAAAAGGGTAAACTAGGGAAATGCGGATAACACACTTGGAAGTCTTCCACTGACCATGCTCACACTTCATCAGTTACATGACTTTTTTTTATCTGCTCCACTTGAATTTGCTATTTAATTTGCCTTGGACTTGTACTTTATACAAACGTGGCCTTCAGCACCCTTAATGGGATAAAATACTGGAAATGGCAATGATAATCTCCAGCTGTCTTTCCCTCTAAAGACTCACAATATAAAATGCTATTGAAACAGCCTCTGCAATGAGCAGAACCAACTCAGGATTCAAGCAGGTAACAGCAGTACAAATATATGAACAGAAACAAGCTGTTCTGGAACATGTCACTACAGGAAAAGAAATGATCTTTTGTCCTATGCTATTTCAATGTATGATGGAATTTTTCCCTTTTAAAACAGCTGCTCACAAAACTGTGCTCCTCACTCTATTTGCCTCATCTTTCTAACTATCCAGTCCCACATCACACTCCCATTTGCAAAATAGACTGCAAAGAACCCCTCAGTACAATACAAACATAACTTCACCCACACATGCAAAACTGTGCAGATTCCAGCAGCATATAAATTAGAATTCTTGCCACATAACTTTTGTACATTCACTAACTGAATATTCCATGTAATGGTAATCCTGTGACTACCCTGACTCACTCTACATGTTTTTCTTGCCCCAAACTTACTACTCTCTATTTCAGAGAGCACAAAAAAGCCGCAGGGAACTGCTCGTAATTACCTGAACAAAGACCTTTACCACGTTCACACTGCATAAGGAAATACTTACTTCATTAGCAAAGATATCCAATACATTAAGAACTTAAATACAAAACATTGTTGAGAAATATTAAAGGAAAATTAATCTGGAAAGAGATGTATGGCTTTTGGAATTTACTGTATTTGCAACAGGAGCTCTGTATATGAACAGGAATTAAGAACATTTGCTTCTCCGGTATGTGAAGGGGTTACTGACAATAATTAAGAGAGACAGTTTTCACACCTGCTTGGTGCAATCTCAGCTTTTTAAATGGAATTGAGATGCTACTCATATGGTAAACCAGGAAACCTTCCAGCTGCAGGCTGCACAGCTTGCAGCCTGTCTTTAACAAGAAGATGTGGCATTTCCCACACAGAGGAATGTCTTTCATCCACGGTCTCATTCGAATAAATGAGTCAATTGCCTCGCATTTCTTGCAAACAAATGAGATTTAAGAAAAAAAATTAAAAAATTCTCAGATAATCCTATGAAATTTACACTGCAGCTTGAAGCACTGTATTTCCACATATAATTTCAAATTTAATTAGGAAGTCAGTAATTTTCAGTAATTTTAATACAAAATAACTCTTCTTTCCAATACATGAGAGGAGTGGATTAATTAAGTTAAAAAATCTACACTTATACACTGCATTTTATTATTAAAACTGGTATTTCCCACAACTTCTACCACAGAGAATTAAGTTCAAAAAATCAGAATCTCTTATTTTTTAAATGAGCAACTCTAACTAGGGAAAACAGAAGAAATACCTGTTTCTCCCCACAAGGCATCAGTGTCATTGATGTCTATTCCATGATCCTTTTCAATCGTCAAGATGTAACAAACCACCTGTCAAAATCAGTTAGCAGAGATGTGAGTCACTAAACCATCACTTGCAAGATATAACAAAGGATAAAAGATTTAAAACAATGCACATGAATCAAAGAAAATGAATAGACATTGTTCATAAGCCATCAAAGCAAGCTCAGTATGATTTCTAGTATGACTTGAAGACGACTGTTATTGAAAGTAGTTTAAAAAAAGAAGCCCAGTGCCCTTCTGTTAACTGGTTCAGGATGTTTTGCATTATTATGATTTAATGAGCTCCTGTGTGACCACAACAATCAAGGCAAACAGTGCCAAAAATAAAAACAAAACATCCCACTCCTAAAACCAGGGCAAGATGGACATTTCCAGGTAAGAGTAACTATTTATGATTAATGTGACCTATTTTGCTGATATTCAGCAGTTGACTGCTCTCATTTGAGTCATGGATAGCAACTTTCACGAGTGAAGGAATTATCCATTAATTCAAGTTAATCATAGTTCAGAATCCACCAATTTATATTGTGAGCCAGTGACGGCTTACATATTTTACAATAAATTGCACATAGGCATTTCTATACTTGGATCATGCAAACAGCTCTAAAGATTAGATCTTATGGCAATTAAAGAATAGGTTTAAAAGAACTTAATACTGAAATGGTTTTATTGAAGAGGTTTTAAGTTTCCACTTTTGGCACATCACAACACATACATGGGAAATCCCATCAGCCTAGTGTGATCTTTACTCAAGTATCTTTACTTACCAATTACTTTTGTACCAAGGTTAAGGTTTATTTTTCCAGTGAACAGAAGACATACTGGTGTTACCTTGTATTATCTAAACCATTTTAAGTATTTCTTATTTTCTTTAGTGTTCATTTTACTGAATAGTACTGTAATGCTGACAAACACTTATCATATACATACATACAACCCCAAATTTCTGTCTAAAGTGACAATAAACTGAAGAAAGTGGAAGTCCATAGCCTGATATGTGCACCAGGTTAAAAATTTAAGCGTGTCCAAGTATGTGCAATATGCAGTTTGCTATACTATGAAAAAAACCCCAAACAACCCAGAAATCACCCTAAAGTAGAAACATGCTAGGGTAGATCACAGATACAGAATGTCATCGTTACCACTAGAGAGTTAGGAAAGCAGAAAAACCGTTAGGAACAGAGGAAAAAGAAACCACAGAAAATTACATATAAACAAATCCTGAAGCAAATAATGTAACTGGATAGTTAACTACAGCATTTACAACTGCTGCTAAGAGTGCACACTACTTTAAATACCAGAAGTTTCAATAGTTCTGCTCTCCAGATGTCTTTCAAAAATAGCTGTAAGCAGTGTTATGCAACTCTGATAAACTCAAACAGATTTGGATATATATGAACTACCAACCTACCTGACAGTGTCCCATACTGGAAGCTGCTGTTAGAGCTTGTTGCAACGCCTGGCTTCTTCTTAATGAATTCTGTTCTTGGGATGGAGCTATCCAAGCAACATTGAGCAAGTATTCAAGGATATCACAATGCCCTCTCAGTGCACTATGGACCAAAGCACACTGGCCCTTCTTGTCTACATAGTCAGCCTGCATTGTAGGTGGAGGGAAAAAAGGTGTTCAAAGTTAAAAAGTCAAGTGAAAGGCCATGAGAAGAACTTCCAAGCACTGCAAGAGAGTAAATGTCACTCCTATCTTCAAGAAGAGCAAGATGAAGATCTGGGGAATTATAGGCCAAACAGCCTCACCTTACTTGCTGGGAAGGCAATGGAAAAAAAAAATCTTGGAAACCATTTCCAAACACATGAAGGATAAAAAGGTGATTTGGAGTAGTCAGCATGGGCTTACTGAGGGGAAGTCATGCTTAAACAACTTGTCAGCCTTGTACAACAAGGTGACTGGCTTTGTGGATGAGGGGAGAGCTGTGGATGTTATCTACCTCAACTATTGTAAGGTTTCTGACACTGTCTCTCATAATAGTCATGGACAAGCTGATGAAGTACACACATCAGTACACAGTGAGGTGGACCCAAAACTGGCAGAATAGAGGGGCTTGTGATCAGTGGCACGTGAAAATGTTTCATAGAAGCCAGTGTAGATTTTCTTCCTCATACCCTGCCCCAAGTTAATTATATGCTTATGTAATCAACAATTTTCTTAGGTCTTTACATGACTCTTTTGACTGCAAACATTGCAATTTTGTGCATGAGCTTACCTTTGCACCTTTTTTGCACAGCAGTGAAACTATATTCATGTGACCTGCAGCAGCTGCATAACTAAGTGCTGTCATCCCATTTTCTGAAGTTCCATCAATGGCAGCTCCAAATTCTAGTAAAAGAGTGACCACTTCTTCATGTCCAAGGTGCGACTGAACACACAGCACTGGAGCATTATTTAAGACTTCAGTTCTGTAATTCACATTTGCTCCTGCCAAGATCAGCAGCCGACTCACCTGAAATTTGATTTAAACAACTTTTTATTCAGATTTGTCTGAATTTATTAAGAGACTGTGACATCTTGATTCAAATACTCATATGTTACTTCCCAATTTTGATGCAGATTTTATTGGCAGACATTGACTTTATCACATATCTAGCAATATGAAAGTTTAAAATCTTCTGTTAGCAAATAATTATTCTATTAGTTTTTACTTCTAATAGAAAACTTCTCTCTTCCCTGAAACTCACTACTCTCTCATGACAATTTCATCCATGCAACTTGCTGCTACTCTGCAGATTATGTATCTGACTCCATTAACAGAGAACCAAATTGCATAAAAACCAATCTCTCTGCTCAGAGAAGCTGTGGCTGCCCCATCCCTGGCATTCCAAGGCCAGGTTGGACAGGGCTTTGAGCAACCTGGTCTAATGGGTATGTATGTGCCCTTGCCTGTGGCAGAAGGATTGGAACCGCATGATCTTTAAGGTTCCTTCCAACCGATAGGATTCTATGATTCTAAAAGAATTATCAGAACATGCATGTGTGTGTACATGTGCGCACAAAGTTCCAACCAAAAGGCTTAGCAATTGGCTAGAATTGCAACTTACCAACTTAGATTTCTCTATCCATAATACAGGGATTCAAACAATAATGCAAAGTTCTGACATATTGCATCCTTTCACTCTCACAGTACCTCCCCTTTTACAATTCCCCTTGATACTCTCCCCTACAAGAAAACATGGCTGAAGTCTGCCCAGCAAATCAGGTGGTACATCTGACCCCCTGAAAGTGCATCCATGCTTTTATCTATGCTATGGAGCGTGTCTACATCAAAATCAGGGTCAAACCCTTCTTTCCATCAAAGCTATCAAGGAAAACTTAGCTGGACTTTAACAACAGCTTAAAAAAAGTTCATGAAGACTGGTTATAAAGGAGTTCAGTTACAGATGCAGAGAGTGGTGACTTTTTTTCTCTAAAGGGTTAATCTCAGCATTCACCAACATAGTTACAGCACCAATGCTGCTGAAGCAGCTGAAGCACTGATTGCACACAAGTGTTTTATTTTCTTACCTTCACATTGGGGGTATAGATGTTCCTCAGTGAAGCAAGGGCTGCAGACAGTCCATCAGTGCTATAACCAATCCACAAGGCTTGAAGATGACTGGAAGAAATTCCAGTCCTTTTACTGAGACCCTACCAGAAGAGACATAACAGGAAATCTCTCTATAGGATTAGAAATATTATTCAAATCTACAACTCACCAGCATAAAGAGAAGTTAATATTTTGTCTGTTAGCACTACTAAGTACTTCATATGAGCTTCTAATAAATTAATAAAGCAACATGGAGGACAATCTCTGTGACTCATTCATATGAATAGGTCATAAAACCTATTAAGCTGTAAACTTTACCTTAAAAATGTGAGCTTTAAGTATATGATGACCAAGTTCCATAGTCTGTTGTCGGTTTAACTTTCCCTCTTGTCGAGAAAACATGAAAGCCAGTAAAGCATGTCCATTCCTAGTAAAAAAGATTAAGAGAGAACTGCTTTTATACTTTCAGTAAACATCTTAACCCATCTGTATGCCTGTCATAATAGCTCAGCTTTCTTTGTCAGACTACTGAAACACACTACTTCATCTAAACAATATTCTTTCCATAATGCAAAGAGAAAAAAGGCAAATTTCAAAGTTGAAACACACTCCTAATATTTCTTTACTGTCACCTCACCAGGGGCCTATGTCAGAACCAATGCAGGTTCGACGCTGATTTGTAAACTGCTCTCCTTTTGTCTCGTTTCATCTCACAGTACACTGCAGGTACCACAGATAAAACACAATTCTAGAAGATCCAAATCCTTTTGAAATTTGAGATAAAATGTATATTTAGTAATTCAAACGATTATATAAAAGATAACTGCAGTTATCTGAACATCATTTAGCGCAGGTTTCATTTACCTTGGCTCACATAAGAAGTCAGTATTTTCACCATCTGCTCTCCAAACAAGCCATTCTCTGAAGGAAGGATGGCAGAACATACGTGTTTTGTCACGTCTTTTTATCAGAAAACATGAAAGGGCTTCCATCCTTTGGCTGAAGTCTTCCCACTGCTGTTCACCATTTATCTGTCCTGCATTAATAGCTTGGAAAATCTGGTCATCTGTCATGGGATGTAGGGATGCCAGTGCCACATTTAATATTGGCAGGGCTCGCTCAAAAGCAGAGTTTGTCATGAACTTCATATTGCACTGAAGTAAGTACAGCTCTGACAGAGACACTGGAACAACCTTGTAGCTTGCACTTTTGATTACTAAGTGACCTTTTTGGAAAAGATCCAGAGTGAGTTTCAAATAGAGGTAAGATCCCAGACTTCTCAGGATCAGGTGGTTACTCACTTTCCCAATAATAGCTGCATCAGCTTTTCCATTTAAAGATATGTTGTTTATAATTTCCTGGCTGCTATTAATTCTGTACTGAATATAGGCATTCAAGTCCTCATGAATTTCTTTGTTGTCTGGAAAATTGTCCAGGGATATTGCAATAAAGGGCAGTGAACTTACTATTTCCTATGAGGAGGAGAAGGAGAAAAAAAGAAGGAAATTAAAAACCAAAGCAACCAACCCGACACACAGGCATTACAGTATTCCAGCACTAAAAACTCAACAACACATCTCTGCTATATTTCTCTTCTTTAATGAGCACAAGACAGATTACAAAAAATTCAGTATCCTTGTGATGGCTTTGCTAAAGCAAACCTACTCTAATTTCACCACTTCTTGTACTATCAATTCTACTGGCATAATCAAGAATGTGATTCTAAACAAAAGAGGTCTTCAATATCATACATTTGCACTGTAAATAAACATGCAACATCAAAAGAAAGACGGAAAAAAACAAAGCAAACCAAACCAGGAGACTTTACTCTGAATTCCCATAAAACCAGCCACTGGAATAATATCCCTGGGGAAGTGGTGGACAAACTCAGCTGTACAGAGTGCTGGGACATCTAGCCTAGACTATTTTTACCAAGAAAGGTGGGACCAGATGATCCTTGAGGTCCCTTCCAACCTGGTATTCTATGGTTCAGTATTCTTCCAACTAATGCAGTTGCGCCAATATGAAAGATCACTTGGTCTTTGATGTTAAGAGACGAATTAAAAGGTGTATTTACCTGGAAATTAGTTCTTATGGTCACAATGAGCTTCAGCCAGGGAGGAAATTTACAGATTATGCTTGAGATAAACGAACAAACTGTGTCACCATAATCAGGTTTATGAAATTCAGCATCATTTAAACCATCTATCAAAATTATGTAGTCTTCCTCAGGAATTTTCCGCTCTGAAATATGAAAATAAGAGAAAAGGAAAGGATGAATACAGATTTTCCTACATCATTAAAAGGGATGCATTTTTAATCCCCAAATTTTGAGCATTCAAGAAATAAAAATCTGTATGTGCAGCAATATGTCTCCTAAATAGACTAAAAACATTAAGAGATAAAATGACATTGCCATAAAATGACTAAAAACAGAAGCAATCACAAGAGTGATAGTTACTGCACTATTATTATGGATCTATTTCACAACTGATTTTAAAAGAGTTAAGAGACTAAACAAGGCTGTTAACCGAAGAGATGCACATATATGGGAAGAAGGCATATGTAGGTTATTTAAGCTATTAGTTAACACTGCTTTTGATTATTAGCTATTTACTTAAAAACCTATCCTTTATTTGACTTACCAAACAAACAAAATAGTTTACAATTTGCAAAAATCATCCAGCATTGGTTTACGTTTCCAGTTCTGACAAGAAATTATTTTGCAACAGCGTAAGAAACTAGCAATATTCATTTTGAGCACTTGATAAGGATGAAAATCCCGGGGGTAAACATAAGATTTGCCAACGGATTTCACAGGAATTTTGTTGACTGTCAACAAAATTCAAGAACTGCAAACCAGTTTTCATGAGAATGACACACGCTCTGTTCACACATTGGCAAATCTCCCCGTCCTGCCGTATATCAAGTACCTGCTCAAGCTGGCACATACTCTGAAGCTTGCTGTTTTCAAGGAGTTTGCTAGATTTTTTTTTTTAATAATACAAAAATCATGTTGTTACACACTTTCTTGGAAAAATGCCATATCAGTTTTAAAAGCAAGCAAAAAACACATCCACTCTGCAGGTGTTTAGGCACAGAAAATTGCAAAACAAAGAAGTGTGACAAAACTCAAAAGCATCTGAAAAGAAAATCCTTTAATGCAAATGTGCCAACCTTAACTTCAGGGTACAAAGGTATCCTTGAGTTTTCTGGGGGAAAAAAAAAGTTCCCATGATCTTTAATATTAAAGTTTCATAGAATTTTATTTTAAAAAAACATCAAACAACTGTTCAAAAGCTACCCATTATTGTTACAACTCCCACCATTAAGGAATCCCTTTCTCCAGGAGTGTTCTGCTTTACTTATTTCTCTTAGGGCATCAAAATACATATTATTTTTTTTTTTTTTTCACTTTTTCTACAGTTCAGATTCAGTTTCCAAGTCACCTCCTGCTTAACCTACCTTTCCTGAGGTTTGAAAGTGGTTCCAACACTCCCCTTTTAAAAGCTGCTGCTGGATCCTGGACGCATGATCTCAGGCTAAGCATGCTTTGTAAGTGAGGCTCTTTTATTAGAAGATCTCTGTAGGCTGTTAGTTGATTTGAACGACAAAGTAAAGCTGCAACACTGTGGACGAATTCTGGTACAAGACACGTGTATGTGTTGTCAGCTTGACAGTAGTGATAAGCAACAACCTGCAGAATTTAACGAAGAAAAGAAAGAATTACCCCTTGAATGCACACACTGGTTACTAGTTACTGATTATTGTAAAAGTGAATTTCTATTTCAGCTACAAAATACTTTTAGGGTTAGAATATTTATCCAACTCCACAACTGGTCTCAGATGGCTTCCATCAAAAACACAGAAAAGAAGGTAATGGAATGGATTTTGACCTTGCAGTGTATGCAAAGAGGAAGGGAAACCAAAATGTCGGATTCTGGCAGGAAAACATAGTAATTTGAGTTCATGTGATTTGGATACAGTGAGTAAAGAGCCAACTACTGTAAGAAGAATAACTTGAGGCTGACTAAGCAACCTATTAGCTATAATTTAACAGCACTGGGTCACACACCATAGTGACCCAAGGAATCACTTGATCATCATTAAGGCAAAAGTAAATGAAAGACAGCTATTAAAGGCATAGTCATGTAGCAAACACGGTAAGAGGACAACTTGCTTTACTCTGCTTATCACAAACGTGTGTGTTAATTAAAATGTAACATAGGCCATATTTCTTTGAAAGGAACCAAACCCCAAGGAAAACATGGTGTTCACAGTAAACAGTCTGCACTCCAGTGTTTTCGTAACATCATTTCTGAATAATACACATCACCTTAAAAACTGCAACAATAACCTCGTCATGTTTTTCTCACAACTATTGGCATAAAGCATGCAATCGAGATATCAACAATTTTTAATAATTAGGCAAAACCCCCCACAATTATCATAATAACCTAATGCAAAAATAACTTTTTGCTTACTTCACACTCTCAGAGCATGGAAAACAGAAAGACTACATTCAGACCCAACCTGTACCACAGAATATAGATGGATTATACACAGACCAAACATTTTATCATCTTTTTTCCCCAAGAATTTTGCCTTTGGAAAGTAGGCTGAGTATCTACCTGTGGAGAACACATGGACCTTTTTTTGGAAGTAAAGGATCCTACTCTCCCATACACACATAAAACAGAAGTGAAATTTTTTATGTTAACTCTAAGAGCAAGCAGAATTCAAACAACAGCTTGAAAGGTAGAAAAGGCCAGTAGCTGGTTTCACCATTTGTGAAATGTACGCATCTTTTGGAAGTGTCCAAGGTTACTACCTGTTCTCTCACCACTGACCAACAGCATGCCCAGGTGACTGTTTGCCCCACATTAGAGTCCTTCTAACATACTGAAAATCTATTAGTAAGTGGAACTCACCTTTGAAGCAAGGCGTCTCACAGGATCACCTGTTTGATTTTGGTATTCAGGAGTACTAGGACAATTCAGCGTCTTTATTGTACTGGTACCATTTGCTGGAGGAGCAGATGGGGATAACTGACTTAAGGGAATCTCCTGACAGGAATCACCACCTATTTTTAAAAGACAACAAATACAAGAGAGACCAAATTTGCTGATGGCAGATTGTTTTCTAGGAAAACATGACAGAATATATTTACTGCTAAAGTAAAAATGAAAACTGAACAGTAGCATTAAAGGCAGCCTGCAACTAGTCTGATAAATACAGGACATTAAATGTCACAATTTTAAAACAATTCCACTGACTTGTAGATCAAAACTACAGAATTACTGAAAGCAAACCATACTGACGTGAAGAGTGTCCTTATTAAAATTGTACATACAACTCATTTAAACCAATAGTTATTATATGACTGAATTGTCAGGAAATATAAACAATACATCATTATTATAAGATTATTATTGCTTGAAGTGTCAGTAGAGGAAGCAGCAGTAACAGTCACATCATCCTTCCAGTTAAGGTAGGCACTGGATGGCCCAGGTGACAGAATCATACAGATCCTAGCAGAAGACAAAATTCTCCATAGCTTTATTATTGCCTCTACTGAAATGCTATAGAAAATGAGTGGTACGGAAATGCATATGGTCCACAGTGCCGAAGAAACACGTGACTTGTCACTTTCCATACTAACGGGAGAACAAGCTACTAGAGTCACAATAGCAGAGTTTAGGGTACACACTGCCTTACAGAAGGAAGAGATTCTACATAAAGTCTTCATTTTATAATCTCTTTTGTTTGGCTGCGCCCCGCGGCCATCAGATGCCATCGCAGCGCCGCGGCCCCCGCATGGCGCGTGGGGCCCCCCGCAAGGCGCGGAGGTGGTGTCGGTTGGGGGGGGGGGGGTTAAAGGAGGTGCAGAAAGAGCGCGGCCGCGGAGGCGAGTCCTGCTCGTAAGCGCCGGGAGCCGCGCTCAGCGCGCGCGCGGAGCGGCAGCCGGGCCCATGGCGAGGGGCGATGGGGCGGGCGGGCGGGCTTCCCTCCGCCGGGCGGCGGGGCAGGGGCAGCGCGGAGGGAGGGCGGCGATGTGCCGTCACGTTGTGCTCTGCGTGCCGGCAGCCTGAGCCGGGGAGCCGCAGCCCGGCGACGTCAAAGCTGCGTGGCTCGCTGCTACGCGCCTTCCTCCGCCTCCTCCTCCTCCTCCGCCGCCGCCTCCCGTGTCCCCCCGGCTCCACCACCGCCGGCGGGCGCGCAGGGCTGCGGGCGGTGCTAAGGCGGGGCTCCGTGCCGCCCTCCGGGATGCGCGATATGGTCGTCCCCCCTCCCTCCTCCGCCTCGGGATGCGCGGTGCTCCCGGTGCCCCCGCGCGGAGCCGACGGTGAGGGGCGCCGATCGCCCGCGCTAGCTGCGCGCTCCCTTCCCGGATGCGGTGGGGTCCGGGCCATCCGCGGCTGCCCGCGCACCTCTCGGCGGCCGCGGGCTGCGCTCCTGTGTGGGGCTTTGTACCCCAGCTCCACGTCTGCCCGGTGCTGGAGCACCCCAGGGCTCAGACCTCCTCCCGCTGGTGGCACACACCCGTGGGGTGCCGGAGCAGGGGGCAGCAGCGCTGCCTTCCCCAGCCTTCTTGACTGTACACCCCGTGCTTGCTCCGAGTTGCGTGTCCAGGGATTCCCATGCCCTGTCACGACTGGTGGTGCAGAGGGGACAAGCTGCTCTGTGGCTGTGGCAGGCAGCAATGCATGCAGCACGCCCTAACTTGCAGCCCACTGCTGCGTTTTCACCCGGTTATCCCTCACTTCTGTGTTTTTTGGCCTCTATCGACTATCTGAAACTCCTCCCAGCGCATACCCAGCTCTGATGTCTGTATATTTTCGGGTCTCCTGGGACTTGTGCTAGACCAAAGCAAACCAATGACTTGTTTAAAGTGACTGCCCCCGTCCTCTCCCCTTCTTGCTTGGTTCCTGCCAGAATTGCACCAAAACCATGAGTCAGTCTCTTGGAGGAAATAGGGAGCTTTGGGGTTCATCCATTGCAGACCATGTCTGAGCTCAGCCCTCTGCTGAACCCAGTGGGTGTTTCAGCCACAGGCAGGGCATAGCCCATGTTCCCAGTGAAAGTTTACTTTCTGCCATCCACCCTGTAGGGTGTCTGCAAGCCTCAGGTGGCTTTTTTATTGAAGGGAAAAGTGCAAATGTAGCAGGCACTGGGATATGTTTTTAACTGCTTGCTTAGCTTAATTTTAGCCAGCCCTCACACTTCAAGGAGCTGTGTGGTAGGTTATCACTGGCTGCAATGATTTGGTCTGTCAGAACATCAGTGTTGATTATAAGGCATTGGATTCCAAGGAAGTTACCTGCAGCACTTTCCTGTGGGAAGCAACAGCATCATTAGTCCCTCACCTCACGACACAGGTCTGTGGCTGAGCATGTCATTCTATCCTGGGCATTAACTGGCCCAAGTGAGCAATGCTGCTGCCTCGCTAGCAACACTGCTGATGCAAAATACTCCCAATGCAAAATACTGCCTGATGCAAAATACTCCCAATGTAAGTAAAGCTGACTGTACTGTTCTGCCCCCAGAAACAAAGAACCATCAACGGGCATCACAGTGGGCTGGTTTCCATTTCTCAGCACCAAAAAGATTTAATAGTGGGATGTAGCACCAAGGGCATGTTGTAGGCCCCTCTGCTGTATGAGAGAACAAGGTAAATAAACTAAAATCAATCTAACTGAATTAGACAATCTCTTTGAATAACAGAAGATCCAATGCTTCCCACACTCCATCAGCCATTTATTTCAGAAGCTCTTTACTTAGCTGCTTTTTCATTTCATCCCACACCAGACAGAAGCAAATTATTTTCTCTCTCATTTTTGGGAGCAAGTCTACAAATAATTGAAATTTAACTAAAGGAGACTATTAAGCATCATTAAGACTGAGTAATTTGGTGGTGTCAGTGAGTGGTTCATGTTACTCCTGTCCCTCCTCATCAGCCGCACTGGCTTGAGATTGCCAACATCCAACAAAACTAAGGTAAAGCTAAATAATTTGACTTGGTCTCATAATTCTGCTGAATTTGGGGACTTCACGTGTCATGTGAAGCACATTTACAGTATGAGCAGACTATACATAATTAGAAAATCACCATAGAATAAATATCTTAAAAAGGGGAAGAAAAGTATTTGTCAGGTTCCCTGTTCAAGCCTGGATCATTTGTTGTTTGAGTTCGTGTAAAGACATAGCAGGAATCCTCGTGGTGCCCAGACAGAAATTGCAGGAATCCATCAAAGCCAGATATAGCACTTCCCAGCCTTTCTGTTTGTATGGCAGTTCTCTGTTGGGCTGAGGAGGAATTTGCTTCCCAGAGGGACAACCTTTGCACATGGAGGTACAATGGGCAAATACACAGGAATGCCCAACAAGAGGTGTTTGCCAAAGGAATGGGAGCATTACCCTTATCCAATTCCAATCTAGTCTCTGTGTGTGTCGGGTGGGACAGGCTCATCCAGCAGGAGCTGTGTGGAAGAGTTTCACGTTGACCAACCATGACCAACCCTGCTCTGATGGAAGTGCGGGTGGAATGCCAGACTTAACTGTTACCAGTGGCACAAAAATTGAAACATTTCTTGCTGTGAAAATGTTACTTTTCTCCACAGCCAGGTACAAACTGACTGTCAGCTCTGCTTGTGCATTTGCAGTCTGCAGTATTTTTGTTAAAGCCCCAGTTTCTGCGTTTGCAGCCTGATGGGAATTCCTCTATTTTTACATAATTCTTACTTTTCCCTCAGACACACATGCACATTAAGCCTGTACCCTTCATAACAGCAGATGAACAAGTTAAGAGCACAAGCACTAAATGCTCTCCTTTTGGATAGTGCAAGCTCTTCACAACTTTCTTAGCCTTAGGGTTTCAGCTTATGGCAGCTGAGGCTTCCCTTCTTCAGGTCGAATGCTGGAAATGAAGGTTGCCACCGAAGGTCCATTTGAAGTGGTGGCTCCAGATCCTCCAAATATTTCAGCAGCATCTGCCTTGTGCCTTTTCATATTCTCTTGATAAGATGTAGTTTGTTCTGAAAATTGAAACAGACTCATTTAACAATGTTTAGGGCCAAACCTCCAAAGGGTGGGGTTTTTAGATGCATAACTAAGTGTGACAGACGCTTTAGACACACCTGTTATCTTCACTGATGCAGTTTGAAGTCTCAGAACTACTATAAATTACATCAAGCTATCTATTTTCAGGCTAAGTTTGCTCTCCAGGACTCGTGTGAATTGGGAAGAATCCTGGCATCCAAGAATTTACAAAGATGAAACAATTTGGACAGCTGGTGGGAAATACAGCAACCTAAGGCCAAGTTAAATGTTATTATGTCCTTGGGCTTACTCTCTCCGGTGGGTTTCTTGTTTGTTCAGATCAAATGCAGTCATTTTTGGTATCCATACACCCCAAGATAATGTCAGTTAATGGTCTGCATGATGCTTCATGGCTGAATTCTGTTGTCTGGGTTATTGCTTTGGATCCAGAGGAATGGATGAAAAAAGTAACTCTGTGGTAAATGCCATGGCCGTGACTGCAGCCCTCTAATCCTTCTGCCTTACCAAGAGGGACTCTAACCACGGGGCGCTGCCCAGTAAAATCTAGATAAAGATCCATCTTCTCCAGGACTGTATCCCAAGCAACCAGGCAAAATACAGTTTTCCACTGATTTTCAGTAAAAAGCTTCATCACATAAAGAAGTGAATAGAAGCAAACTGATCTGCCAGTCTGAAGTCAAGCAGGAAGCAGGGACTCCTCTCTTCCTGGTACCCTGATGGAAGTGTCAACAAGAAGTCATGGCACTCTCAGGATGTGAGGTGGGTTGGTTTTTTTCTCCAAACAAGCTGTCATTTCATGGTGAGTACGCTTACAGTTTGGACTAGAGGGAAAATTTCCAAATGCCCATCATGTAGGTCAGGAAGAGAGAAGCAATGATCTGTAGGTATGCATTTGTCTGTCTCTTGCTGACTGGAGAGACCTCTGTACATATGTGTGCAACTTGTCTTACACCACCCTGAGGGTTCATGTCTTGTCAGAGCAGCTTCAGGTTTAATCCCCCTGGGACAAAGAGTTCAAATCCATGTAACGCCACTCTGGTCTTTCATTCTTTCTGTAGTGCATGGCTTGCTCTGTTTCAGTCTTAGAAATAAAGCCATAGAGACTGCCAATGAAACCATTAATTCCTGCCATGAGAACAGGGTTTTCCCATGTCCTCCAACTTTGACATGCAGTTGAAGCTTTCATGTGCTTCAGGCTGTAAGGATATACAGACACAAAAATAACATCTAAACCATGCATGAGCCTTCTTGGACTAAGTGAGACAGAGGATAGTGGAAAACACCTGCAGCAGTAATTCTATATAATAAAAATATGTTGCTTTTTGTGCATTTGTTTCCTGGATAATTCTGTTTGCTGTATGCCCATAGGTTCTTCATCGTCCTGGTGAAGAGAGGCAGGTCGCTGTTCAGGGCTTCAAGGCCAGCAGCCACTCATCCAGGGAGAACTGCATGTTGGTGATGTGGGTTCCCCAGTGAGATCCATGTTTGTATCTCTGGAGGTAGAGATGGTTTGCATGAATGAGTGTCTACATACATGTCACCCACTGTGAGTAACAGGGTTGTAACCAGGGCTTACAGCCCTTTTGCACTCTTCTTTGAAAAGCTGTCCTTGAAAAACTTGCTAGACTTGCTGAGCTTTGTAGGAAGCTCCCATGCTCACATCTATTGGTGTTTCAGCAAGGGGAAGCCTTCTAGGCAGTCCCTGCCTTTATTTATGGTCTCACCTATATTTTACCCCCACCATAACTATTGTATCATGAGCCTTTAGCAAAATGCTTTGCAGGCAAGTTCCATCTCTCCATGCTGTTTCCATGAGGAGCTTCAGCTTATGATCATGGGTACACATCTCACTGCCACAGTGCAACTGCTCAAAGGCAGCTTTCCTTGGTCACACATAGTTAATGTGTAAACCATCTTCAGTCCCCACCTTATTGGGCCAGGGGTTTCCTTGGACCAAGAGGACAGGAAAAGGACCTCTTAGATGATAATAAACTCAGCGGTCCCATCCACCACACCTACCCACCATGTCTGGAGCAATAGGCCAGCTGAACTAGCTTAAACCCACTGTCTTCAGGCACTTCCACTGTATGGTTTTGGTTTCCTACAATGGCAAAGTTGTTGCACCTGCAAGATGTGCATGTTCTTGTTTGTGTGTACACATAAACAAGAGTTTTGGCTGCAGAATGCAGCACTGTTGTGTCAAATAATCAAAATAATATTCTGCCCTGCTGCGCTAACACTGCCTGGCATGTGAACAGTGATTCCCCGGAGTGGGAAGGAAGGGCAGCGTGAAAGAAATGGGTCACATTTAATTAACCAGTGACAAATGGGGCTGCTCAATGTATTGGCTACATCGTGTCCACAAGCCTCAAATTATGGGCAACAGAAGCTGGACATCCTGGCAGTAATAAACAAAACATTAAAACCACAGTCCTTACTATAGGCTGGGTATTTTACAAACAAGTAGTGCACAAAGATAACTCCAATAAGGCTGACATTCAAAAAATAATGAGTGTCTTGTGCATTATCAGCAGAAAAAGAAAAAAATTGAATTCTTGTTAAGGTGAAGGGAAATATTAGTACACAGCACTCCTGCTCGTGAAGTTGCCCCTGTTGCACTATGGAAATGAATCCTGGGAATTATTTAAAATAACACAATCAGACCGAGTTTATTTCCCTGAATAAAATGAAATCCCATTGGAGCACCTCTATTCTTCATAATGTAGAGGGAAACAATTACATTTCAGTAGCTCCTCACTACAGCCACTACATATTAAACACAGGATGGATTTTATTAGCTGGAGAGGTTCACATGAGCAAAAAGTGTCTTTTGAGTGCACTCTGCTGGCCACGGGCCAAGGTATGAATTACCACCAGATCCCACTTTGCTTTTTCACCCCAAATCCTTACAGGAAAGCTGTTCCTCTTCCAGAGAAACCCACTGCATTTTTAACCCACTGTGGTAAAGGATGGAAAAGAGTACATTTAACTTAATTTGAGTTCAGGACCTTAAAGGGGAGCTGATGGGACACTGGCACATTCAGGATGCAGGCAGGTTTCCACTATACTTATCCTGGACCACATGGGATGAAACCTCCCAGGAAGGCGCTAAGGGATCGGCTCAGTGAGTCTCACACTTCCCAGGAACCTGGAGATGAGCAGATCAATTTTTCGCTGGGCTATTACACTGCAAGTGTCGCTGATGATTCATGGCCATGAACAGGTTGCTTAAAGGTGTCTGGAGACAGTGTTAATAAAACTTCAGTAGGGTGAACACAGTGTAACTGCATCAGAGTCTGGAAGGTTTTTGACTGAGGGGACCAGCCTGCCAACTGGTGCACATCAGTGTGTTATCATTTACACCTACAGAGCAGCTGCCCCAGCAGTGTTGTGTTACTGGCAAAAGTGAGGTCAGATGTGCCTCTAGGAGGCTGGCATAGCTGTGGTCATGGCTGGGCAAGGCTGGGCTTCTCTATGCCTTTCCTCTGGAGGGTGTTTTGCTGCTCATGGTGGAGAGGTGAGTGACAGGTTGCAACTGCTTTGTGTTTTCTGCCAACTCTGTATTGGAGATACCCAGAGGACTTGTACTGTGCACAGCATTCATTTCTGGAAGTAAATAATGGAATCACAGAATGGTCTGGATTGGAAAGGATCTTAAAGATAATCTGGTTCCAACTCCCTGCCACAGGAAGGGACACCTTGAGCTAGACCAGGTTATTTCAAGCCCCATCCAACCTGGCCTTGAACACTGCCGGGGATGGGGCAGCCACAGCTTCTCTGGGCAACCAGGGCCAGGGCCTCACGACCCTCATAGGGAAGAACTTCTTCCTAATATCTAATCTAAATCCTACCCTCTTTTAACTTAAAGAATTTAAAATAAAATAAAGCTGCATATTACTCCCAACCAGCCTCTTAGGATCATGCTCTTAGTCGTGTTAGTGGGCAAAAGACAGAGCTCCTTGGGCTCGTCCCCTGGTAGGAATACATCTGGCTGTTCCTGGAGCCAGTGCTGTGCTCCTCAAAGCTAACAGCTTTGGTGTCACTTGCAGCCATACTTGTCTGACTTCTCCTACATAAAAACAGCCGTTAAAGCACCCTTAGGCAATGTTCCATTTTTTCCAAAGTGGTAATAATAGCCCTTTCCATTGGAAACCCATTCAGCTGGGTCCAGAGTACTGAAATGAGCCAGGCTTCCCTGGAGACATGTGACAAAGGACACTGGTTGATTTTTAGGATCTTTAAAACACTTCTTGTAAATGGTAGGGGAACGTGCAGTGACTGCAGCAGTGGTGCTTGTGCAAAGATTGATCAGAAATAGTGTATGTCGGCCTGAAGCAGTTGGGAGCAACTTATCCATCTGCCCCAAGCAAGCCCTTGAGGTGGAGCTGCTCAGAATGTCTCCTTGGTTTATGATACACCTCCTAAAGTGCAATAAATGCAGCTGCTACACTTTGGTGGCCGATAGGCTTTTGAAATCATAGTGTAGCTGCATCTATAGACGTTCTCCTTTATGCACAGGAAACTCTGCAGTAGGTCTGATGTATAGCTCCTGGGCAGGATCGTGTTCAGCAGGAACTCATGTCAGACATTGCTAAACTTTTCTGCATTGTGAATCTAAGTACTTTTTCCCTCATTCAGGTCAATTAAAGGAATTTGAGACTAAAGTAGAGTGGAATTCGGGACTGGATGCTTTTAGAGGTGCAGGCTAGGTGAAATCAATGGAAATGTCTCCTGGCTTTTAAAAAGTATTGTAATTGTCTAATATGCACAGTTTTCTGAAACATCTCTCTTTTAATGTATATTCCATTTATTGCGTACTTCACACGCCTGTCTAATAATTTTAACAGTAAAAGGCTGTTCACTTCAGTAATAGCTTATGGCAATGAATTTTGCAGGTGAATTCAAGACAAAAATTACTTCTTTGTCATCTATTTTCAGAAAAGATGCTTTTTATTCCTGTGTCAGGTGAGTCAGACTTTTATTCCACTTCTGTTATTTTGTAATGTCCCTTTTTCATCTTTGTAAACTGTTTAGTGAGGCGGGCTGAGAAATGAAAGTGATCTGAGCTCAACCACAGACCTTTTCAGTTCAGCTTGGTTGGAAGAGGCACGAAGTTGCTCCATTTGGAGCTTCCTTCTCTCTGCCTTAATTTACCACTTCTCCACTGGGAAGAGCAGAAAGGCAGTGATAGCAACAGGGATGCATCCCCTGCAGAAATCCTGGGAGTTGTTTATTTTCTGCTTGAGTCAAATTTGTTTTTCATTTTGTTGAAAAGTCAGAATGTCATGGCTGAGAAAAAATGTGCAGTATTCTCAATATGATTGAAACATTAATTAAATAAAGTTTTAGGCAGCTCAAGGGCATTAGTGTATTTAATTTCTCTCCATATGCATGTTTCCCCTGTGTCTTTAATCATTGCTGTGGGGTTTCCAGGACTTGTTCTGCTTTTTGGCTGCTCCTTGGGTATGCAGGAGCTGAAACAAAGAGGGGACCTGAGGTGAACATGAGCCTTTTGTTCATACAGCAGCATTGTGGTACTGTTTCCATTGCTCTCCCTCAGAGCAAGAGCCCCGTGAGTTTCAACTAAGCAAGGAAGTGGGACCAGGGTACCCCAGGCTTCCACCATCCCACAGTGCCAAGGTCTGGCCCATGTCTGTTGGGTAGAAGATTTCGTCTGTGCTAAAGCTTTTCTCTTCATGGATGAGTCTAAAGCTGTTGCCACATGATTTGAGGCTGTTCTGGACCCACATTCTGGCTCCTGAATGGAGATATTTGCCCGCTGCTCTGTAAAAGCTCATCTGTTCTCAGGTAACTGCTGTGAGGAGATGTCTTTGCACCCCAGAAAGAAGAAACATCAAGTCCTGAGGCACGTTAGAGCATCTCAAAGATTGCTTAGATATATCCTGAGGTCATAGCTGGCAATCTCGGTGTTATCATGAACACAGTTTTTGACCGCTTTTTTGTGCTGATTTCGACTGGAAGTTAAATTTCTCCATAATAACTTGTATGGAGCTACTGTGGAGATTTGGATTTGTGCAGAAACACAGGGGTGTTTTTGTTACTGCAGAGTCCAGGGCTTTTCTACTCCTCACCCCACCAGTGAGGGTACTCAAGGAACTGGGGGGAGACACAGCAGGACAGCTGACCCTGACTGACCAAAGAGATATTCCATGCCATAGATGTCATATAAAGCTGGGGGAAGAAGGAGGAAGGAGGGATGTTTGTAGTGATGGTGTTTGTCTTCCTAGGTCACCATTATGTGTGATGAAGCCCTGCTTTCCTGAAGATGGCTGAACACCTGCCTGCCAATGGGATGTGTTGAATTAATTTCTTGGTTTGCTTTGTTTGTGTGCACAGCTGTTGCTTTTCTTATCTGTTTTCTTATCTGTTTTCTTATCTAAAGTGTTCTTATCTCAACCCAGGAGTTTCCTCACTTTTACCCTTCCAATTCTCCCACATTCCCGAGTGAGAGTGAGCAAGAGGCTGCATGGGTCTGAGTTGCAGAATGGGGCTAAACCACAACATCTTGCAACCACGAATCTTTCTTGAAGATGCAGCTCCATAGGAGTGGAAGGAACGTGGCATGAATTGGTGGCAGGTGGGGTGGAAAACCAGGGGTATAAAGTCTAATTCAGGACTTCAGCTGTTCTTGTAAAAAATTGTCCAATAAATTAAAATATCAAATATTCATCCAGCAATCTCCTTGACATTCCACTCAAACTCACGCATTTTGAGGGGAATACATATTTGGCCATTTTATTAATAACACATCTATTATTTATGTATTTCTGTATTATTCATAAAACAGAAAAATAAAGAGTGTTTTTCCATTGAAGTGCATATGTGGGAGTAGAAATAAAAAAAAAGAAAGTCTACCATGCAATAATTATATGAGTATTACTGGCACTTTCAAAGATATGCACTGTAGATCAGATCTCAGATGGGTCAACTCTCCATTTCTCAAGAGATGGTTTTGACTATTTTTGGTTTGAACTAGAAGTTTCAAACCAGTTGCTGAGTTGAAAGGGTTTAATTTAGGATTTCAGCCAGCTTTCAGAGGAAAAGGGCTCATAGCTTGCTATACTTATTTCATTTTATCATTCAGCCTTTACTGTTATTTCAGAATATCCTGAAATCCTTCTTAGACTTTGCATACAGTAGTGAGGTCAAGTCTGCACAGAGAGGCAGCGCTTTTAATTGGTTTGATGGGTGCAGGTACAAAACATAGAGAAGTCTTCAGTAAGAGTACGTTTTCAAACCTGAAGTATTACCTCTTCTAACAAACACATTTCTTCTTTTTTTAAAACAAACAGAAACCTCAAAAATCCATATTTTGAAATGCAAATCAACAGGAAAGCATGGAATTAATTCAGGTACTGTTTAATACCACACCATGTGGGAAGGCTCACAATAGAGGCACTTTAAAGGGTTGCAGTTTGACTCTTACAGAAATGAATATGAATCTCTCAATTTCTGTCTTCCAGGTGCACTGCAGGTCTCCGATGGGTGATAACGGTGGCTCTGTATCTTACTGCTTGTGGGGTCTTTCTTGATGAAGAAAAAAAGCAACGAGGATGGTTTGCCCTATGCAGTAAAGCTCAAAATTGGACCCTGTAGACCATATCTAATTTGACAGCACCATCTTACCATCACCAGGATAGAAAAACAGGTCCCAAAGATCCAGCTGTGAGCAGAGCAAAGGCTGAGTGGCCTCATTCACACCTAAGTCAAAATATTTAGAAGCAAACCCAAAAATAATCCCAACCACTAATGCTCAGAAAACTGGGCAAAATATGTTAGTGAAAATACATATAAGGATAAACCAATAAGAGAAGTATTGAAGGACAGGATGACTTAGGCATAGGAGAGTTTTGCCTCGTCTGTCTTTGATTGAAAGGGTAATAAAGGATTTTCATAAAAGCTAATCTCAGGCTAGGACTGATAAATAATTGTATCTGACTGCATTCTGCACTCATGAATTCCCTGTTGTGACTGAGGGTGGAGGCTGTGCTTTTCTTTTTCCTTTAATTATACAAATATGATAAGAGGCGCTTGTTCTTCTCTTTCCCAACAGAGACAAGGAGGAAGCTCAGAACATTAAACAGTTTTCCAAAAGTTGCACCTTTGATTTGCCTCAGGCAGCTAGATATCTACATCCAAGACTCAAACACAGTAAGCATTAGAGAAAAGGGTATATATTTAATAAACCTAACTCAGAATTCGGTTTTGGGTCACAGTTTTAAAGCATTTAACCATGTATGTGTTGTGGAACAAAAGTTCTTGTGAGGTTGGCTCAGACAATGGGAACAAAAATGGGGTTGCCTGCCACAGGCATAGAGAGACAGAGTTGGCAAAGGCATGAAGCGGGCATGCAGGGGACATGCCATGGTGCAAAGCTGGAGATGGGCAAGTAGAAGCCAGCATCATATATTTAGACATCTTTACTGTCCTCCAGAAAAGTCCCACAGAGATGTGGCCAGGTCTCAACAAAGCCATATCTTTAGCATGAGGTTATCTTCTTTGCCTTGTTCAGAGCTGAGATAACCTCTGTACATGCTCAGGGGAGACATTTAGGACTACCAAGGACAAAGGAGCTTATAGATTCCAGAGCAGGAAAACAGGCAAGCAGAGGGTCAGGATCATACTTTGAGACTTACCAATTTCTTTGATTTAAAAAGCCTTTAAATAGGCAAAGTAAAATTCATTGTGGTAAGTTTTCGGGAATATAATGGCATCATTTTAGAAGGTCATACTGAATATAATTTCAAATTACAGAAACAAGTAGCTTTCCTAATTACTATGGATAGTATGCTCATAAATTGGGATAATATTTATCTTGAAATATGAAATATGAGCCTTCAAAAGACCAGATGAGACCCCTGATCCTGAAACAGTAGTTAGGCACTTGCTTTCCTCTCTGTCTCAGACCCGTGTTTTAGTCCTAATCTAAGCTTAATCATTTTACTTAGGTCTTTTCAGACCCGTGTATATGGTCAGCCCCTTCAATAAAGATAGTGGGAGCTTTAACCTGGTGCCCAAAATGTCCTATATCCACTAAATGTCCTATATCCACTAAATGTCCCTGGAATGAGCTCATCTGGAATTTTTAAAAGAGGGAGGCTTGTTGTAGGTTGGGTTTTGGTGCTAGTTCTGGCTAGCCCATGGTTGTTTGTTAATATTGACTTATAGATTTGATACACCATTTATGGATCTATGTGTATATATAGCTATGTCTACCAAGCACATGTGAGTAAATCTGTGTATGTATATTAACATGCATATACATTGAATACGTAAATATGTAGAGAAATTAACAAGCATGTGATTTAATTATAGTTTTCTGCCATAATCTTTATATCAGCTTCCATCCATTTCTTGAATCCTGTTAATTTTTTCAGTCTCTATAATATTTATCAACCTTTAATTAGTCTAATTTTAATGTGTTAAGCTCTTGTATCAACATAGACTCCCCCTTTTTCTTTCCATGAGATGACCCATTAATTTGCAATAGATTTATTATTCTCCTTGATGTTTGTCTCCAGTGTAAGGAAATCCAACTTAATTGTGAACAGAGGAGGTTTACATTCTTTCTTCGTAATTTTTTTCTGCACTAATTCCTCCTTCATCTATAAAATAAACAATACATAGACAAGTCACATATCTTGCAAATTTTGTCTGCATTATTTACTATGTGCAGTCTAGTGTTTTACTTGCTCTTTCTCTCATGTTAAGCAGAGGACTCTGTCACAGTCTGTGTTAACCCTGTTATCACTTCAACAACTGACACATTTAATAAGCAAACTAGGCGGGGCATGAAGAGACCTCAGTCATAAAAAGATGGAGGAGGCAAGAGGCACTGCAAGCTCCATATTTCCATCAGGAAATAAAGCAAACACACCGCCACTAGCTGGGTAAAGCCACAGACTTTCCTGGTCATGCAGGAACCTCAGGGAAGATAACGAGAATGAGGAGAGACTTCTCAGCAAACAGGACAGAAGATGTCTGGAAAGGTAAGTTTTGCCTCAGAAAAGAAGTGAGTTTTGCTTCAGAAAGTGTAAAAGGAAAATGAGAATGGCCAACATCCTGTTAGAACCTGCTATGTGACTGTACACATCAAAAGGGATAAATAGAACAAAGATTAGAGGTAATTGAGAAAAGGCCAAATATTAAATGAATTTTTTCTGTAAGGAAAAGGATGTACAGGAGTCTGAACCCTCCACCTGTTTTATGGAAATGAAAGCGATGGAGCAGAAATCGCAAAATACAAAAGTGAAAAAACCCTTCAACTGCTGCATGTGAACAAGTCACTGGCCTATCCTCTAACTTCAGTAGTGAAAAATAAACCATACCCACAGAATGTCAGTATGAAAGCAATGCTAACCAAAGAACTGCGATCTTCAGAGTTGGATCTTTTTGATTTTAGCATACATTATACAAAATAAACCTATGTTAAGGGGCCTGGGGAGCTCCAGCCTTGGTGTTTTGAACTCAATACTCTGCTCAGTCTCCAAATGCTTTCTGAAGGAAAGACTAATTAAGAATGTGAAAGCAAGGGGTAGACAGGATAAATTACATCATGTCTAATTTAGCTAAAGCATTTGCCTTTGTTCCCCACAGGAAATTATTACTAAAAATAGAGATGCTGGGGATTAATACCTATATTGCTGCCTTGTTAGGGAGCTAGGCAAAGGGAACGTGGAGGGGAGGGTCGTGCAGGCTTGGTCTTTGGATGGAGAGAGGTTACTGCTAGAGATCATTAAAGGTATGTCTTTGACAGGTCCTATTTAATATGGACATTAATGACGTCAGAGAAAAAAACTGCAGATCAGTAATAGCTGCAGAAATTTGAGATATCAAACTTAGGTGCTTGTGCTTAGGAGTTTGGCTCTGTATGTAGCCTCAGGGAGAGAAGCATCTGTAGGGATAAGCAGAGTGCCCTGGAGGGAGGCCAAGCTGCTGCAGAACTGCTGACTAGGAAAAGACCAGGATAACTGGCACAGATACCTCCCAGATACCTCCCTTCCCCAGGGAAGTTTCCTTGCTGAGAAGTATTGCTAGTACTGAAGAGAACCAGTTGATTGTAAAGGTGTTAGATGATATCTTTGCTTTCGCCAAGAAAGATTGGAGCAGATGACCCTTGAGGTCCGTTCCAATCTGGCATTTTATGATTCTATGACTTGAAAGGAACAATGCTGAACAGAGGTCAGTGTGGCAATCTGAGAGGACATCTTTGACCAACCCAAGGTGAGACAGAGTCTTTGCAAAAATCATAATGATTTTACATTTATTAGCATTGAACTGAACAGCAATGTTGTTGCCCATCTCGCCTGGCTTACCCAGCTTAGTGTAAGTACTCCTCATGCTGCTAGATGAGTCTTGGAAATACTGAATTACTTCTGTATTAGATTAACTTAGTATTTCTCAAAACCCAAGTGAAGTAGCTTTATTATGATTTTGCAGTCAGTGATATTCGACCATATACTAAATTAATGGAATTGGAGGGTGATTTAGGTTGGAAAAGACTTCTGCAGGTCACTTGGCCCAATGTCCTTCTCAAAGCAGGCCAGATGCAAAGTTAAATGAGGTGGCTCAGAGCTTGGGCCACTTTACTTCTAGTTATCTCCAAGGACAGAGATCCCTTCTTACAGTAGCAGCAAATTCACATATTTCTGCTTCTAGGAACTTTTGCTTTGATTTGTCTGTTTGCAGTTTTCCCAAGGAGCCAGGACATTATTCACACCCAATAAACTCTCTTAATCTTAAAATAAAATGCCATAAAAACCATGGGGAACATGAAGACAAAGCTGGCTTCAACAGGATGTGAAGATGGTGACTGTTTTTCTACTGAGACTCTTGGAAGATAAAAAAGCCAATCAAAACAGTTATTGTTCAGCTGTGATAATTGTTTCCTTTGGCAAGAGTCAGAAATCATTCTCGCAGGGATTTATCTAGGAAGTGAAGTTTCACACCCAGAAAACTGACTGAAAAATCCCATGCCCACAGGTGAAGGTGATGTGACGTACTGCAAAAACTGGTGGCTTGCCAAAGTGGGGTTAGACAAACTATGCTTCAGTGCTGCATTTAATGCCTGGTCAGTCAGAATTTTGTGCACAAGTGTAACTCACAGTAGTTAGGAGCCAATTGTGAGGGTACAGACATAACATGATTTGGGAAGTTGACCCTGGTGCCCACCCAGCCGCTCTGTCACCCCCTCCTCAGCAGGATGGGGGGTGAGAAAATATAATGAAAGGCTTGTGGGTCAAGTCTAAAGACAGGAGGAGATCACTCACCAGTTACCGTCATGGGCAAAACAGAGTCAGCTTGTGGAAATTAATTTACTGCAAGTCAAATTGGAGAAGGGTGATGAGAAATAAAACCAAACCTTAAAAACACCTTTTCCCGCTTCCCCTTTCTTCCCAGGCTCAACTTCACTCCCAATTTTCTTTACCTCCTCCACCTCAGTAGTGTAACGGGAGGGGGAATGAGAGTTATGGTCAGTTCATCACATGTTGTTTCTGCTGCTTCTTCCTCCTCAGGGGAAGACTCCTCACACTCTTCCCCTGCTCCAGCATGGGATCCCTCCTACAGGAAACAGTCCTCTATGGACTTCTCCAGTGCAAACCCTTCCTATGGGCTGCAGTACTTCTCACCCTCCCACGGCGTGCAGTCCTCCGGGAGCAAGCCACCCATCCTACAGCAAACCTGCTCCAGCCCACGGTCCTCTCTCCACAAGACCACAGCTCCTGCCAGGACCCTGTTCCAGTGAGGGCTTCCCATGGGATCACAGGCTTCTTTGGGCAACCCCCTGCTCCAGTGTGAGTTCCTCCATGGGCTGCAGGTGGAGATCTGCTCCACCACAGACCCCTATGGGCTGTAGGGGCACAGCCTGCCTCACCGTGGTCTGCACCATGGGCTACAGGGGAATCTCTGCTCCAGTGCCTGAGCACATCTTAGCCTCATGCCTCATTGACCTTGGGGTCTGCAGGGGTGTTGCTCTCACGTGTTCTCAGTCCTATCTCCTGGTCACTCTCGTGCACCAGTTTTTTCCCCCTTCTTAACTACATTTTACCCGAGAAGCACTACTACCATCACTGATGGTCTAGGCCTTGGCAAGCAGTGAGTCCATCTTGTAGTCAGCTGGCATTGCCTCCATAAGATATGGTGGAAGCTTCTAGCAGCTTCTCACAGAAGCCACCCATGTAGCCTCTCCCTGCTACCAAACCCAATACACATGAAAATATAATCTTTCTACATTAAAAATGCAATGATAGTTGGTTCATGAGTTGTAATGCATATGTAGGTTATTGGTACAATAGTCATCCCAGGACAAAGAATGACTATCAATTATATGTTTTACTTATGTTGATCATCAGCCCTCAGAAGCAGTAATGAAACATGTTTGTGCAGCTGTGGCCCTGCAATGGGACTCGCAGGAACTTGATTTGCTTCTGACTCCTGAAAGAGAGTTTCATGTGACACCAAATATGTCCTTCTGCCTTCTGCCTCAGTTCTCTCAACAAACAAGTCACACTACTTCTTCCCCTCCCAGAATAGAATCACACAAAGCACATTAACATTAACGAATTCATTAATGATAGCACTCAGGTAACGATGGTGATGAAGGCCATGTAAGTACCTAAATAAATTAGAGGGGCTGTGCCAGAACATGTCCCTTCCACTACCATTTATAACAGCATTCAGGCACATTACACTCCTTCAGGACTGATGAATTGTGCTTTGCAACATTAAATCTACTGCAGAACACAAGGAGGTTAAATAGTAAAAGTGATGTTCATTATACTGAAATTAAATAGGCATCAAAGGCACCAAATTCTTCAGCTATTACCAGTTGAAACCAACCATGATTCTGCCAAAAAGCCTTGTGCCCAAGGCTTGCAAAATCAAGCTTACTTATGTGAAAGCTTCCTAGGTAGCCACAAGCTGGGGTCAGTGAAGCACTCCAGCCCGCATCTCAGCTTTGTTCCCTTCCTTGGTGAAGCAGGAAGGAACAACAGTGTAATCATGAATAATAAGCTGTGACAAACCATGAAGTTAAATAATACCAACTTGCATAAATAGCTGGAATTATGAAAGGAGGCTATATAAAGCATTTGCTGTGACCTGATGCTGCCACTGATTTCAGGTCACTCTGTTTTCTTTTAAGTTTTGTGTCACTGATGCTGCTGCCAAAATGTGATGATTTAGGAACCTGGTTGAAATATTGGCTCACATTTCTTCCTCAGTTGCCTTGAATGCTTTCAGCATGCTATTCCTCAGTGAGTTATGTCAGAAGGATGTCTTTCACTGTATTATATCTCTCTGGAACTGAATGCAGCAGCAGATTGTTGTTGCCATTCAGAAACCTTCCCTCTCTGTGGTTATGAATGAGAAAATGTGGAGGCACCTTCCAGAAATGAAGCTCCTTTGAAATCTGAAATAATTTTCTGGTCTACTGGTACCCTTCAGTATAGAGAAAGAGTAAAGTGGTGAGTGGGACTATCTTTGTTAAATTATCTCCTAAAGGGAAAGGCTAACGAGCTTTAATACTTATCACCCCAGACCCACTCTAATGCAGTTATTTTATAGCTTTAAATCTGCATCACTTGAAAGCAGCAGCCTTGTTCAGCATAGAATGGCTCAGTCAGATAAAGCAATCATTTAAATGAAACTGTACGGTACAGCACGGGGAACTTCTTACTCTCCAGGACCAACAATGCTCTTGGCCAGCACAGCGGTAACCCCTGACATCTCTTCCCTCTGCTCTGCGGCCAGTACCTGGGCTTGTTCAAGGGCATCTATCACCATGTTAATTCAGCTTTGGCTTGGCCTCCGTGCTTCGTTATAAGCCAGGTAATGAATCAGCTGGTGTGATAAAGTTCATGAAGTTCAAGGCCAAGTGCAAGGTCCCGCACTTGGTTTGGGAGAGTCCCAAGCACAAATACATGCTGGGTGGAGAATAGGTTCAAAGCAGCCCTGAGGAGAAGGACTTGGGGGTGTTGGTTGATGAGAAGCTTAGCATGACACAGCAGTGTGTTGTCACAGCCCAGAAACCAACCGTGTGCTGGGCTGCACCAAAAGGAGTGTGACCAGCAGCTCAAAGGAGATGATTCTCCCCTTCTGCTCCACTCTGATGAAATCCCACTTGCAGCAATGTGTCCAGCTCTGGGGACAACAGCATAAGAAAGATGTGGACCTGTTGGGGCAAGTCTAGAGGAAGCCATAGAGATTATTTAAGGGCTGGAGCATGGCAGGGAGGTTGGAACTAGATGGTCTTTAAGTTCCCTTCCAACACAAACCATTCTATGATTCCATGAACCTATGATTCTATGATCAATTCTATGATGCTGTGAAGATGGTTTGCAAGCCTTGCACATGGAAGTGTCTTTAAACTGTGGCAGCATCCCTCCAGGACCACAGCCCATGCGCAAAGCCACTGAGTTCCATGAGCAGGGTGCAGGCAAGCACTAGAGCTTTAGATGGAGCATGAAGGGGTGTCAGCATGGGCTGGTGGAGAAGGGATCTGGGCTGAGGTGTGGACTTTCCAGTATCTGTGCCCTACAAAGGCTCTGAGCAGAGTGGAGGTGGCCCATGTTTGCTCCAGGCAGCCATGTTAATGGGATCCACTCAACAAGGGAAGCTGCTAGGTGGTGGCATGTGGCACTTTGCACATACATCTCCAGGATTTCAGCAGTCCTGGAAGTGCTGTGCTTCCAGCAGAGAGGTGAGAGCTGGAGCCTCAGCAGAACTGGTGGGAGGAGATGCCACACAGACGTAAGAGGCTCTGGCATGGATTTTACTTGAGATGACAGTTTCAGGTCTTGTGCTGGCTGTGAGCAGCAGTGAGCTCTTGCAAACGAGGCAGTGCCCTCCTCCGTCAGCATGCAACTGACAGGTGCGTACAGATGTTCACAGTACAGCTGGAGAGCGGGCAGCAGCATGCTTCTTAGCAGCTGATCTTCCCATCGTGTAAAAATGCAAATTACCCATTGCTGTTTGGGGCACTTTGGAAGCTGTGTGCCTGCCAAAGAAGAGCATAGGAGATTGCTCACGGTGGGGAAGAATGAATGTCATGAAGAAGCTGCCCTTTGATGGTCTATTATAGTGTCTATCACAGAGCTGTTCTGACCTGTGGACACACATAAAGAGATCTGTAATAGCTGCCATAAATGAGCACAATCCTTGGCCCAGGATCTCTCTCCACACCCCTAGTCCCCTCTTTACAGCTACTTCCATTGAGACTGAGACATCCGGGCCCAGATTCAGCCCTCTCAGGTAGTACCTTGCTTCAACACAGGCAAAGCTGTTCATGAAGTTAACAGGAGATGTCTCCAAGTACAAAGCAAGCTGCACGCTACGTTGCTTGGCCCAAGGAAATGAAAATAACATAGCAAAATACCATGCTGGCTTAATTATGAATGATGTACTTGGCTAATGAAGGGAAACACTAGGTAGACATTGGGTGAGTTAATATCCAAATGACATTGTTGTTGAAGCAAGGCAAGCTTCATAGGGAACAGAGGGCAATGGAAATGCAAAGTAGCAGCTCATGAAAGCATCTCAAAATAAACTTGATTCATTTGGATCTGGTACTCACTACAGGGGAAGGCAGGCACAGTCTACTGAAAACACTGTGCACTAGGAGAAGCCAGAGCAATGCGGTGCTCATGGATCTAGTGGGTGGAAACAGTTCCTCCCTGCTTGGGGCTTCTTGGGGGAATTTCCGTGAAATGAACATAATTTAAATGCAAACTGGGGATTACCTTTCTGGAGATGCTCTGGTAGGAAGCTTTGTTAGCTTCATTCAGTTTGGGTTTGTGGATATTAAAGGAAAACTCATGGTTTGAAGCAGCAATTTGATCTCTGAGTCACCGGAGCCACCAGGCTGTGCTCCTGCAAGGACACCTAAAGCAGCTTCCCTAACAGCTCCTGTTCTGCTGGTTTTTGTCACCTTTGCCCTA
>JBCJKH010015339.1:3204-15931 GCA_039877255.1 Loriculus beryllinus | reverse complement strand
CAACTGTGCCACCTTCTTTGTATTAAATTTATCAGATTAGTCACACAGTATTGCCTGTAGATGCCTGTTAGATGTCATAAGGCGCTTGCACACCACCAGATGCATATTCCAGCCACCAGCGCAACCCTCCTCCAAGTCTCTTGTCACCCAAAGTTATGCATCATCTTCAATTTCATTGCCAATGGCTTTGCAGAGGTGGCTTTGAAGAGCTTACATTTGCATCTGTTACTAAGGCAGATGCATTGGTTGGCTGAAAAACACACAACTGCATTTCATCAGCTGGTCATTCAGTTGCCTGGTGACTATTCAGATTCCTCTGGCTTTCCTCACTGGTCTCAACTTCTTAAACCTAGAACCAGGGATCCTGACTCCTGGCTTTTGCTTGCTAACACTGAATGCAACACAGGCTGGATAATAATTGCTGCCATCCCTGTTGGCACTGAAGCTCACAATGATTTTCATCAGTAATGATTCTGCAGTATTCTGGGTGCTAACATGGCAAGCGAGTCTTCACATGAGCTTGTGAAAGGAGCACTGATACCTCAGATCTCTTCCAACCAGTGTAAACATAAGTACGACTCTGGATAAATTCATTCAGGAAGGAAGAAAGCAGGTAAGCTCTCCTCTCCCACCAAAATCACCAGCAATGAAGAAGCACGGGTCACACAGAAGCCTGCAGTGATATAAACAGGGGCTGGCCCAGCCCAATCCCCTCCCTGTGCTGGCATTGTGAGGGGGAAGATATCCAGTTCAGCATCCAACCCACCTGAAAACTGCCACATCTTTCACCTCTTCCCAAAATTGTTAGTTTTAACCAGTTCAGATCCTCGCACAGTCACAGGAGCACCAGTGAGGCAGATCTGCAGCAACTCTGCTGAAATCAGTTCATACTTCCTGTACTCTCTTTTCACTGAAGCTCAGCCACAATGAATTATGTGCAATTATTCCACTTTATCTTCAATCTTTATTTTGAGGCCTAATTAAGATGACCTAAATACCAATAGTTTATAAGGTTTCCACAGCTGGATATTATACCAGAAATGCCGGCTAATGAACCTACCTGCTGTGAGCCAAGTCACATCCTGTGCCACACACACAGGAAAAACAATTCTGGAAAAGCGAAGCTTTTGAAAGCATGTACCAGGGAATACAAGCAAAACCAGTTTCCCATTGCCTTCATTAAAAATTAATCGCCTCAACTGGTGTTTAATATTCAGATTAATTTATCATCTTTCCTCAGGCAAGCTGTCAGGGATTGTCTATACAGCTTCTAAAAGGGTTATTGATTAATGTGCTCCAGCAGCTGGTGTTATGTAGACACTTGCACTGAAATAAAGTAGCTTATATCACACATCATCATCATTCTTACATAAAGCCGTGTTGATACTTACTTAATAATTAAAAATGTCCTAATTCAATAATAATTGGGAAAATCCTTCTATTATTATGGAAGAGTATATGCAGACCAAAACAAAATAGCACACTATGTGAATCACACAGGGTAAGTCTGTAGGCAGATGCATTTTCAATATAAAATGCTTTAAAACTTGTGCAGAGTAAATGTCAGCCAGTTAACACATGCAACTGCCCTTAATGGCAAAATGAAAGATGTTTCAGTAAAAATGTTCATTTCTCCTAGTTCACAGAATCGTAAACTCATAGAATAATAAGCCTTAAAAAACTCCTCCTAGTTTAGCTACCATATCTGAGGTATGCCAAACACACCCTTCTCCCCAAACCCCCCAGAGCACTGGCCCTTCTGAGTAACTCTCAGTTACACCCTGGGCATGATGTGCTGTGGTATGGAATACCTCTTTGGTCAGTTTGGGTCAGGTGTCCTGCCCCTGCTTCGTCCCAGCCTCCCCACCTCCCTGGCAGAGCATGAGACTCACAAGTCCTTGGTCAGAGTAAACATCAGTATTATCAGCTTTGTTCCCAGGCTTCAAGTCAAAACACATCTGCACCAGGTACTATGAGGGAGAAAAATGACTGCTACCGCTGAACCTAGGACACCTTACCATTGTCATGCCTAGATGGACAGACAACATGTAAGGTGATCATATATATACGCCAATAGCTTGAAAAGCTAATGATGTGCTATTATGCTTTTTCCCTGACATGTTTGTGAATACTTCAATGAATTTTCTCAAAGATGATAATAACAGCAGTCTATATAAATGTTATGCCACTCGCAGACATGAGGAATTCCATCAGGACAAGTCAGGGTGTGTGAAATTCATGCTGCTTGTTGTATAGGCTTCCCATCTACATTAACTCCAAAGCTGAGAGATACTGAATGGTGTTAAATAACATCTGTAATGACAGCTGTATTTCCATCACTTTTGTGATTTTGTAGAAAGGTCTTCTTTATTTAATTTCTTCTTTCTGCTTGATTAGTCATAGCACCACCTTTAAGCCCTCAGTGGTTCTTCTCCTTTGACCCATTTCACTTCTCTGATACTTACTGTTTCTTGTGATGAAAAGAAGAAAACTCTTCTCCAGGATTTGTGCCTCACATATATATTATTGCTGCTGGACTTCCTTTTGCCTACTTAATTAACATTTACTGGTCTCTTGCACCTATTAGATAAAGCTGCTAGAAAGAATAATTACATACAACCCATAATAACAACCCCAACCCAAAATAATGAATTGTATATTATAATTGGAAAATTAATGTCTTGTCCAGTACTAGCACTGATGGCATATTGACTAAAATCTGTGCTCCTGAGATATTTTCTACAAGGAAAAATGCACTTGAGGTAAAATGGAGAAAGAAAGAAATGGAGAAGTGGAGAAGAGAGGAGAGGAGAAGGAGGGGAGAGGAGAGGCATTAAAAAAAGGGGAGGAAAGATGAAAGGGAGACTTATTTTTATATAACAATATGGAGAATAAGGATGTTCATTTTCATGCAACAATTTTAGTAACATAAATCTATACTGTGTCAGTATGAATCAAAGGTGACTGCTGGTAAGTTTGTCAATAGTTAGCAACCTCTTCATAATACACATATTAGCTCTTGCTCTTGTTCAGCTATCAGCTATTAATACCTATCTGCTTACCACTGACTGACAGCCTAGATACCCCCTGCAAAGTAATCAAGAAATCAGGGAGAGAGTAAAGGAAATTCAGACCCTCAACACAACACTACACTGTGACACACATAAAGAAGCACTTTCTGCTTGTCCTGTAAGTGAATTGAAGATTTCAGTCCTCAAGGCTGGAAATTTTCATAGTTTTCCAGATGACAAATCCTAGAGAGAGGGTGGAGGTCCTGTACTAACATCAATAAAAAAAGGAAGACATGAGCAATTTGCTCCCCTGGGGCCAACCTCCTGCTGACAGCTCAGGTCATGGTCCTGTGACAGGTAGTTTCTTCGATCTGCCCTGGACTATGGCAGAGCTGTTTTCTCCTGGCATCAGGATTTTACCTCTACAAGAGGCAGTGTGGCTCTCAGTGACTTTCATCCCCAAATAAAGCCAAAACTACTGGTTTTCCCAGCAGCATGGTGCTCCTGGGATACAGAGTAAGCAACACATCTGTATGGGCAATAGACAGGCTGAATTTAGTCACTACTTTCCAAAACACAGGGAAGAAGAGAGAGAAAGGTTATCATGTCAATTGTCAACGTACGAAAAATGGGAGTATGGTATACTACCGCAGCCTGACATTAGGGAGAACCGAATGGATAGATGGGTGAAATGGTGGAACAGCAACCTGTTTTGGTCCATGTGAGTCAATAATCATTGGAAGATTAGCCCCAGAGGAAAGGGCTTGAAGGTCTATCTCATGTTGCATACTAACAGAGGGAATGCTACAAATGAGATTATGTGAATCTGGAAGAGCACCACCCTCACTCTCCAGATGTCTTAAATATGGTATTTCTGGTATCTTTTCCCTTTCTGACGTCTCAGATGTACTGTCCAGAAGCCTCCTGGAGACTGCTTACTAAACAGCTTTTTATGTCCTCTGTTCTCATGTCCTGCAAGAACCAACCTCCAGAGGCACCCAAAGCCTTTTAGATGGGCTTATGACATATACAGCAAAGCAAGTCAGGCTGAGAATATATAAATCTCAGATGCTTTCATCCTTTGAGTAAGACTAGAAGTTGGATGAATCCTGGCTTAAGTCTTTTATCTTGTGCCAAGTTCTTCCCTGTCTGTGAAACCCATGTTATTTTCTGCCATTCATGTTCACATCCTGAAATGAGATTTAAAGTCCATTCTCTGCTTCTATCCCTTAGCACCATTTCATTTGCAGTTTTACTTCGGACACACATTAATGCTATTAGACACTTCGAATTATGTGCTAATTAAACATGGCACCCATAAATGCTTCTGCTGAAGTTAGTGGTAAATCTCATATTGCCTGTAGGAGTAAAGGATCCAAAGCATTTACAGTATGCTGTTTTGATCACTGCTGGGAACTCAGTGTCACAAAGGCCAAAACCAACTTTATTCAGGTACCACAAGCATAGACATTAAAATATATCAGCATTCATGAATAAAGCAACAAAGGGCTCAGGTCTGGTGCCTGAGCCATCTTTGGATGCAGGGTGTTAAACTGGAAAGATTATGTCACCTGTTTGGTTTCAGAGCAGTCTTTGACTTTGCAGCAAGATGATCTGGTTCGGTATTCAGTCGATCCGACTTAAAATCAGGCTCCATTTTAGACTCCTTACAATACCTCATGTAGTCCTCAGTTGCTGATGCAGAAGGTAGATGTCCCAGATACCTCAGAGTGTTTCTAATACATAAACAAATGTGTTGAAAACTGACTAGTGCTCTTTTGTGCCATGAAAACACTTATCGTCACTGCCATGCATGAAAATGCAGGTCAGAGGAAATCAAGAGACTGACTACTGCCTTCGTCTCAGCCATTTATGTGACTGAGAAAGAAAGAAATCTCTTGAGCCAACAACAACCATACAAAACCAAGTAGAGCAAAAATAAACCCAGAGGTGATGTAAGAATTAAATTTGCCATATGTAGATCTGTTTAAATGTTTAAGTATCTGTCTTATGGGAATTCTATATAGGAAAACTGTTCGGTTTCTGGCAGTAAAAGAAACAAGAAAAAAAGCAAGAACAAAACATTCATTGTGAATTTTCTATACAAAAAAAAAAAAAAAAAAAAAAAACACAAAAACCAAAACAAACCCAAACTTCAAGAAGTTAAAAAAAAAAAATAAAAATGTAAAGAATGCAATTTAGGCTTCGAAAGTTAAACATAGAAATTTCCAGCTCAGTCACAACACCTGGATCAGCCCTGGAAGACTGACAGAGCTCCAAATAAGAGCCACAACTCAGAAGCTCAGTTTGGACCACTTCCATGATAGTCCTGCAGGTATCCAGACTACCCCTGCATGACTGGAAGCTCAGTCCATGATGACCCTAATAATTTGCTGTACCTGCTTGCTGATACCTTACATTTTCTTAGGATGTGGTGCTGCAATATAATTTGGAGAAAGGTAGCTCTACCTTGTGAAGTATGTCTCCATCTGATTTGATCTCCTTTGTATTACTCACAGACATAAACAAAGAAATAAACAACCCCTCCCCAACTGATTATTTTGAAACTGTCTGGGAAAGGCTCCTCCAGTGGTTTACCTCTTAAACACCTTGGTATTTGCAGTCAACCTGACCAGAGCCAAGGGTTCAGGAAGCCCCGTGCTATCCAACATTTCCTTTCCATTTCCTCAGTACTCTTCTGCAGTCTGACATTCTTCTTCTTTGGAGAAGACTAAAGGTACTCATCTTCCTCTCACCTTTTGTTATTGTGGGGGATTAACTGGCTTCTCACTTCTGACTCCTTTTCTTTTTCACCTGAGGGACAGACAGTGGAGAAGCCAGAGGACCTGGTCTTATGAAAGCCTCCCATTTTGAAAAATGAAAGTAGAAAAAGGCAAGCCCAACTTCTCTGAAAGGAAAGTCATCTCTGATATTTCTCAACACCTGATGCTCAAGAGGTGCAACTAGTTTGCCGCTCATTGGTGGCAATTATCTTAGATCACAACCTCAGAGGTAAAACCAGAAGCACCTTAGCGTAGACTGGAGTAGGAGACTTAGTTTTTCTGATATTGTGTTGAATACTGACTAAAAGCTAAGTGACTGGTTTTGGATTTTCAGCAGTTTGGAAATCCTGTTCAAGAATCAAATCTTTCCCTGTGGCCTTCTGAGGTCTTATCTTTCCTCTTTTGCTTCTCTATATATTAGTAACATCTGATAAGAGTGAAGAGCTGGAAGGTTTTAGTTTGATGTTCATAAGTTGCTCTAGAGTTGATTCCAATCTTATTCTGCTATGTGAAAGCAATTTGAAACCCTGAAGATCTGCTTTTCTGCCTCAATCCTGATATATCCTAGTTTCACATAATCCATATTGCTTTCATATTAAGTCTTTCTGCAGAGGTCAATGTCATAGGCTTAACTGTCATAAGTGTGGAAATGGATTTCTCAGTCAGCTCCTTCTGAGCCTACAGAAACAGCAGCTGATGTCACTGCTTAATATTCAACCTCCATGTGTATTTTTAGAGAAACAAAATAGTTTCTATTGTTTCTTCACTGACTCGATGGCACTCTTCCTGGTATTCTCCTGAATGGCTCTGAATATGCTAATTCTCTGAGATAGTATGGTTCTACCCAGTTGTGATTTTCCCACTCAAGACATGTACAAGCCCACAGAAACTGAAGGCACACAGGAGTTATAACCTGGATGTGCTCACATGAGTTTGTCATTGTATCACAGGTTGAAGTTCACACATTTCATGTTATTACAGTCTAATTCAGCTTACAAGGGAGAACGTAGTTTTAATTCCAAGCCTTGACAGGCAGCAGTTTAACACCTAGATTTTCAAAAGATTAGTCATTGATTCTTGGAGATTTGTCTGCTTCAAATTACTGTTAAAACACAAGAAAATAGGTACATTTCCAATCTTTCCTTAATTACTGTGATGATCCCATAATGAATCATTAAAGAATAATGTGCTCATAGGGTCGAGTTTGTCCTTTTCTTTCTGTGTCTGCAGTTGGTTTATGCCCTGAAGCAGGGAACTTACAGCTTTATAACTGACATCCTCTGTAAAATAGCTATTACTTTTTCTAGGGAGCATTAATCTTTATTAGAATCCTATTAATGTCCAGGATGGTAGCATTTTGTGTTAGTAAGCTTCAGGGGGTTCTATTGTCTATGAAAAAAAAAAAAAAGGATATTATTTCTGATTTTTTTTTTTTTTTAATTTCTTATGTAAACAGGAGCATTCTCACTTCAAAAACTTTAGGCCTTCTGTTGTATGTTAGTCAGAGGTAAAGATTTCAACTCATACGTATCTCCCAGCCAGCCAAGTCAAGGTTGAATGTTGATTTTCATGTTCAGTGAGCTTGACCTCTTAATGTCTTCTACTTTTATGCTGTACTTTTGGGGAATTATATTTGATGTCAATCTTTCCGCCTCATCACTTGCACAATCCTCAGAAATATTTGGGGGTAAGTAATAAGTTTATTTTCCAATGAAACAATCAATTGGTTTCCAGATTATTTTATCTATGTATCTTTCAAAGGCTTTCATCAATTACTTTTGTTACCAATACCGCAAGCAGACATGGAGAAGGGGACTGAGTATTGCTGAAACCATTATGCATTCTGCAGCTACCCTTTTTAAGACCAAGGAATTCTTTACATATCATGGTGAAAATGATACTTTTAGGCTATTATTCATGCAGCATTTTGCAAAATTTAATTAATCAACTATTGTACAAAAACTGTTTTTACTTTCCACTAATGTACTGGTTATATGAGATGTTATAAATAACAATATTGTGTTACTAATGTAAGCAAGGTAAGGTATGTTGAATCAGATCTGTCTTGGAAACATAGATTACTTCTGTGTGAATCCACTGGATGGTTTCTTTCATCTGATGTTCTCTAAGATGCTAAGTTGCAGCTTTAGACATTTTAATGGGAATGCAGTACAGTTTCGTCTAGTGGGTCCTATAACAGGTAAAAGCTGTACATTGATGTGAGAGGTCCCTATTGCCTTAGGAGAGAGGATAGATGAGTAGTTAGTATGAGAACACTTTCGTCTATTTAATTAAGAGAGAGATGTGGAATAAAGCTCTAATTAATTTAAGAGTTTTCAAACTGAACTGAATATAATAATAGGAAACTCTAGAAATTCACATATAGCTTGCTTAACAAAGACTTACTACAGAAATCCTTTCACCAGAGCAAAAACCCAAATCAAAGTTAAGAGCACAGATGTTTAAACTGAAAGGTATATATTCCTTCACAGCAGGAAAGGGACTATTGAAGGTCATAGAATTTTCATCTGGTCTGAGTTCAAGATGGCAAATACCCATACCCATGTGTAATTCCAGGAACCCCTACATATTACAGCAAATAAAATGGTTGCATAAGGTCTGCTCTTTAATGTCCTTTTTCCTTCTTAACATTTATTCGTGCTTCCTTGCCTATGGAAAGTAGAGTTACAAATTCCAAAATTCAGCAGTATTTAAAACCTTAAATATAACTTTTCCAATTTTACAATAAAGGATCTTTCTCAGCAGATCCTAGCAGTCCGGAGAAGAAAGGAGGGTTACTCTTCAGTTAATAGAATTAATCATTGTATTGAATAATAACAGAGTAGGAATACTTTGCAACACCAAAGCCTAAACATGACTGTTCAAAATGAGTATGTCAACACCAAAAACTAGATTACTCTCTGGTCCCCTTTTTGCCCACAGATTGATCAGCCAGGATTATTCTCTGTAGCAGTTCAGCTAAGTTTTTCCGTGGTAAAACTGGAGCACGCACATACTTAGAAGGTATACATAATACATTGTGTAAAGAAAGATCTATGAGGCAGTGATCAAAGTCAAGGACTGCTCTAAGTGCTATGCACAGAGGATGAAGCCAATTCATTAACCATGAGAAGCATGGGTGCAAATAGTTCTGCAATAAGAGGTCCAGAAAATAAATATAATTTCCCTTGGAACAGAGACTGAAGTCAGTATAGACACACCAATTAGCACCATGATCCTGAAGAGAACTCTAGACTGAAAAATGCTGATTTGCTTGGGTGTCTCACGTCCACTCACTAAGAATTTGCTCTAGAGTTAAGACTGTGCTGTAAACTGTGGCTCAACTTTGGTCTGATATCATGCATTGTGTCTCCTAAGGTATCATTCACTCCCTGACTGAAGAATACCTGCATTAAACTTCCATATTTTCAAATGAAATCGCAACTAAAGTAATTCGCTTGAATTGAATATTTACCAGGTTCAAGAAGAATGTCAATCATTGTTCAAATGAAAGATGTATGGTCTGGAACAGTGTATCTAGTCAGCAGAAATAAGTTAAAATATTAAATGTTTGTGTGTAATACAGATCCAATGTTTTTAAAGTGCAAATAGCATACCTTAATTTTAATTTTAAATACAACAGGTACACAGGGGTTAACTCTGATAATGATGTTCTGGAATTATGTGCATAAATCATATTAGCATATAACAGGATTTGTGACTGTATTGCCCACACATCAGCTCTTATATTTATCACAAACATTCTAACTATGTTTCCCTTCCCAAACTATTCTTTAAGTCTGATTTACTTCTCTGTGAACTGTCACGGGGCCAGGCTGGCTTTCAGGGTTATAATACAGTACAGTACTCTCCATGCTCTATTGGTACTTCTATTTCTCATCCAGACAAGGGTTATAAAGACAAAAAACAGTTTTTCCTAATTGCACCAACATGGTTGTACACACTGGGATAATTTTTGAGACCGCAGCTGCAACAAGAGTTGTAATAAAGGTAAATGATGTACCCTTTAAATATGTGCAATTACAACATTTTCCCATGGAACATCTTACCACTCCATGGATATATAAGTTACTATGTGAAATAAGTAAGAAAGAGAATTGCTGTAACAAGCATACTCTAAGTACGTTTCCAAAAATACCGTTCAATGGGTTGAACTATGAGTTCAAACAATACAATTCATCCTCTTCAGAATGCACACGAATAGCAAGAGCAGTACTCTTGAGGTTTGTCAAGAAATACCTACTGGACCTAAAAGCTATTCATATGACCCCCTTTATAAGACAGTGTAATGGGTTCTCATAGGAATGAGAATCTGGCCCAAACTGACTGAATAACAATCTGCTGTGTTGCCCAAGGGACAGATTCTGCATGGGGCTCAGTGCCGTTTCAAGTACAATCAGCTTACTGCCTACATCCTCTTATTTCACTCTTCCTCCTGCTTTCTTTCTTGGAATATGGCTTGGAAGTCAGCCACCCACTCTTCTCATTGCCTTTTCTGTTTTCCTTCTTTTGATTTCCCTGGGGAAAATCTAGAAGAGGGGTGGGAGTGAGGAAGCAAATACAGAACTGTGATTAGCTGACAAACTTTGTCTTTGCTTCCTAATTGGAAACACGATGCTGATTTTCTAGGTTGTCACTAGCTAAAATGCAGCTACAATTAAATGAATTACCTTTGCTGCCTTTCCTTCACAACACATTCACAGAAAAGAACTTACAGGAAAAATTTGCTGCATACAAAAAGTCAACAAGAAACACTGCGCTCTTATCTTTGAGTAACTTGAACATTTTGAAGCACAAAGACAATGCGGAGTAGGATTGCAAAACTGAGTAATTCCTTCCCTTGCAGTTGCAAGAATAAACTGACTTGTCTAAATTTGAGATTATTTTTCGTCCCCACAGAACAAATGTGAAGAGTGAACTTGAGCTTTTATTTTCTCAGAACTACTTTTTCCCCCCTGAAGCAGACACAGAGAAGCTGCAACTCAACTGGAAAAGTCATAATGTAGTTACAAATTGTTTTGGTCACAGAAATTACTGGAAATGCATCACTACAGAAAAGGTTACATTGCCATAGTTTATATGATGAGACTTTATGTAGCTAAACCAATATCATTTAAAATTAACCAGTTTGGAGATATGGCAGTATAGATATGGCACCAAGAATCTTAGCACATTTTACAGAACACACCCACTAATCTGGGCAATCTCAGAATCATCTGTCCATCACTGGATTCCAGGCTGACCTCTATGCTCGAGTTATGAAAAGCTACCTCAGGTACATTAGCCACCTTGGTCACCAATGAGAAGTCATGCAAAGAGGTGGACTGTGAAATACCTATATGTTCAATTGTCTATCATCTTCTACTACTACTACTGTTCAGTGGACGGACTGTAAAGATACTCATTAACTGTGCCAACTCCCCAGGAAGTGTCCATATTATTTTTAAACCATTTACATAAAGGATGTATTTAAGGCATTTTAATTTAACCAGTTCTCCTTTAACCTTTGTATACTTTTTTCTAATTTTTTGGTATTAGCTGACTACAGACTGTGATGCCAACTAATGCTCTAACAACTCCACTGTTAGACTGAACTCTCCATGAATATTTTCTGAGCAGGTTATTTGGACCCTCCTCACTAATCAAGAGAAGTTTTGGAAGTTCAGTTCAGTGGTGGATGATTCTATTTACTGAGGAAAAAAGAAGTTTGTAAATACCCTATTGAAACCACTTACCGTGGATGTGCTCAGCTTCTGAGGTGAGCACAAGATCTTTTAATTTTTTCTTACTAACCTTCCTCTGCTTTTGTACCCAGTTCTGCACCAAACTAATCTCAGTTCTCATTTCTGCCACTCATCTAGTTCACTCTTGTGGGTTAGTTTTTAAATTAAACTTCTAGATTCCTTGATTTCCTGGAAAGCTGTGTTGTCTTGGAGAGCAGTGTTTGTGTGACTTCAAAAAGAACTCATTCAATCACTCTAAGAAAGGGGGTTGGGGTGTTTTTTTTTTTGTTTGGGTTTTTTTTTTTTTTTTTTTTTTTTGTTTTGTTTCGGGTTTGTATTTTTTTTTTGTTTGTTTGTTTGTTTTTTATTTCTCATGGTCTTATAGAAAAATATATCTTCAATTTGAAATTGTTCCCTGAATGGAAGAATATTTCTATTCAGGCTTTACACTGGGATCTATATTATTAAAAAAAGGAGTTTTGAGCTCTTTCTTTCTCTTTCTTGCAAACACAAATACAAAATTGTTGTAGAAACCCCAAAACTGAAGTGGAGGACATCTCCTACATCTCTTATCATGCTAATGCATGACAACTAACATATGCTGTATTCCTATTCATATTACCATTCAACCATTAAATAATGAGTTGCAGAGCAATCAACTTGTCATCCAGTGGGTACTGCAACAATATCTCAACAATTCCTTTATCTAAACCTTGTAGCTGGACACTTACATAAGATGAAAAGTATGTTCCACTGTCATCAATGGAAAGTCAGTTCTTCCTGGTTTACCTAGCCTGGACTTTGCTTTTTAATGAGTGAGTAAATAGACTTGGCTCATAGAAGTGAGCTATACTTTGCAGATGTCCACTTTGCACTGACATTCATAAGAGTTATGCACTCTCTGTTTGGTAAATATGTTGTAAATAGCTATCCTGTTCATTGTCATGGCTTTTTTAAGCATTCTTTTGCAGATAGCTTAATTAAAGTAGCTGAAAATCATTTAATGGTTGATAACGGACCATACCTCAAGCCCAGGGAGCTGTTCCTGTGCAGCACTTTGCAAAGGCAAGAGCTTTTCATGCAGCTTCTGTGAAGTACAAATCCTATATAAGCATTGAATAGAATTGCTACAGCCTCTGTCAGCAACCTTCTCTGCTATGCCAAATACATTTGGATAATATCTAGTAAT
>JBCJKH010015334.1:0-24807 GCA_039877255.1 Loriculus beryllinus | reverse complement strand
TTAACCATACATTATTGTTTTCCTCAGACACTCTTTGATAATGATATTTTCAGATACCTTTCATGTTCTGCCGTACAGCCCGTTTCTTGGAGAAGAGACTGACATCCACCTTGCCACAACCTCTTTTCAGGTAGTTGCAGAGAGTTATATAAGGTCATTAAGAGTGATAAGGAAGCAATATGAAGCACACATAGTTGGTTTTTTTCCTGGCTATAGCTTGCAGTACTTCCAATACTTGACAAGATAAACTTCAAAATATACTACCTAGAAAAAACAAATAAACAAAAAAACCAAACACCTAAAAAGCAACTTCTCTCTCTAAACCTTCCATTTTGTAGCAAAACATTTACTGAAGAAACCTTACACTTTGGCACCAGAACAGCTTTTTCCTTTGATTTTCATCAGGGCAGAATTCTACCTTTTTAAGTCTAACAAGGCACAGCTTCACTTCAGTCTTCTCCAGCAAAACAGACTAATAAATCATTACCCTTAGCTCCTCTCCTTTGGCCATGATTAACTATCTTCTCTTCTTCAGGAATACACAAGACCATTTCTGGATCACAGACATGAAGTGGGGAAAATAAACCCTAGGATTTTGTTTTCAAATTCAGCTCATGTCTCTGCACAGATCTAAAACATGGCCCAAGAAACCAACGTGTTAGCACCTTTTTTTTTGCAGCATGAGAGGAGCGGAAAGCAGGGCTGTCACCTCTTAAACTGTCTTTGTCACCAGAGAAGTCAGTGAGGAATTGCACCTCAGATTAAGAAAAATCCCATTTTACTGGATCACACTTCCCTTTCGGAAGTGCTGTAAAAAAAAGAAAAAAAAAAAGTTGCTATAAAAAAAACCCCTGACAGTTGCTGGACAGGAGCTTTTGTCATCCTGAGCTCCCTGTTTCTATCTACCAAAATAACTCTCAAAACCGAGGCAACTTAAAGTGAACCAGTAAACACATTTAGCAAAATATCCCTTATTTGAAATGTACCATAAACCCATACAGCTGCAGCATTTGAAGCCCGCTTCTTGCTTTATAAAAGCAGCAGAGCAAGTAAAGCAAGAAGCTTAGTCCTCCTTTAATGTTGCCAAGGCATCAGCAATCAACTGTGAACAGCTGGGATGTCATCACTGAAACACACCAAACTGCCTTATGCTCATATTGTGTCACTTTTGAATGCACTTTCCTGTCCTCTCCCTTTTTTTCTTTTCAAACAAGATCAGCTCCCAAATGATGAAATTTCTTTTAAAAGGTCAAGTTCATTTTTTAACTTATTTGATGCATTTTTCACTTTTTTAATTCCATCCACCTAAACAGCCTATCCAAATCAATACATTTGTAATGATCACAAATCCATGGCAAAGTGACTCTAGTTCGACTTACTAATGAAAATCTGTCCAAAGCATCCCACAAAATACTCTTCTCCCAGTCATTTCATCATTGTTCAGGGCTGTATGTAACGAAACTTGCACCACTGAAGTCTCCTGCACGATCCCACATAAAGATCTTACTGTTGCAGGTATAAAAACCAGCAGCCTCTGACCTAACAGCCTACAGTTACAGGGACAAGCAAAAGATACAATCTCAAACCTGCTCACCAGCTTGAAGAGGCTACTGTATCTTTGCTTGACAGAAACAACTTTTAATCACAGTTACAGTGAAAAGATTAACAGTTACCCAGAAAAGACATAAGACATCTAAGATGTCCTTTCCAGCAATTAAGGCTACCAACTCTACTTCCGACTTATTTGAAGTGCTTCTCTCCGGTCACACAGTAAACTCCTGTATGCTTTTCACACTCAGTTTTACCCTTTTAGTCTTCCTTAAGAGGAAAATTTCCATTAAAAATGGAAGAGCAAGAAAAAAAAAAAAAAAAAAAAAAAAAATCAAGTGCATAAGCTTCAAAAATAAATTTTCTTCCAAATTTTCTCTTGTCACACTCAATAACTGTTGCAATGGTTCTGGAGTCTTTGTGATACACTTTTTTGTCTGTGCATTAGGTATGACTGTAAAGACAGATTCAGTTCATGATCCACAGTGCTACCACCGTTATGCTGACCATCACTGCCTTCTGCACTAGAAACCTCTACAGATGCCTGACACCAAACGGAAGGTGTGACCAGAGAGCAAACAAAACACACCAGTGCAGAAGGACTCCTCCAATGCAACAGCAGATGTTCCACTAATTGTGGTGTGGACTCTTGAATTACATAGAGGTGGAAGGCCTGAGAAGAGAATATTAGGAATGAAGACAGTGGTTGGGAGCTGAAATCACCACCCAATTTGCAGCAAAGAGAGAGACTTGGGAACCAGCCAGTTTTGAAAGGGATGGTTCTTTTGTAAGCAAGAGAAGTCAAACAACGCCAAAAAAAATATGCCCGCTGAGCCAAGAAGGCAGGAAAAACTGCTTGGCACAAACACAAGACTCACAGAAGCAGTGACAAAAGAGCAAAGGAAAGGCAGTTTTAGATACTATTTTCCTGGGGGAATCTCTCTTGCTGTGTAAGACTTGTGAATAAGAAACTCATTTTCTGAAGTCCATGATTCTTTGCTTTCCTGACAAGTGGTTCCTGCTAAGGGTAATTAGAAAATTAAAGCCCCAACTCATCACTAGATAAGGGCAGGGTATGTGTGAGACAGATTAAAACAATGAGCATAGGGAACAGGTTGGCTAAGCCTGGGCCAAAATCCTTGCAATGATGTTCCCTCAGGTTGCACTTCCACTTTTGAAATCAGAGGCTAAGCCTGCTTGCAGAGATGCAAGTCTGTTTAGAAACTAAGCAGCCCAAATCTGCTCGGCAAGAGCAAGGCACTGATAACCCTATTTTTGTGTGAGATTCTTGCAATTTCTATTAATTGCAAGTTTTACTGGGATACAGAAACTGGGAGTTCCCACTTTCCACAGACAGCTCTCGATTTGACCTTGTCTGTGCCACTCAAATTCTTCTTTAACATCTTCTTCAGCGCCCATGTTATGTACTGGTGATCTCTGGACTAAGATCCTGGTTCCACAGTCTGGGTTCCGGGTTGCTTCTATTCAAGACCAAGCATAACCTGATGTGTAACAGAGAGGTCCTCTGCTAGGACGCAAAACTAACCACAGTCTACACCCAGGGGTACATAAGCCTGTGGGATCCAGAAACTGGATCCAATCACAGCATGTCTACCCTGGAGACTGCAACCCAGAATTATTCCATTTTAGTCATAGGCACATATCAATCACCCTGTACAGCAAAACACAGTGCATGTTGTGTGCCAGTAACGCAAGTATTTATGAACCAGTGCCAGAACAGGGAAGTGGAATTCTCGCTTCCTATTACTGGTCCTAGAAGACAATTGTTGTTTTACATTTAACCAGACTATCAGCTATCTGTGCAATTTTGGTTGTCCAAACTAGCCCAAACTTATGAATTCAAATAACAGACACCAGCCTCTGCAATGTTTTAGTCTAAAGCATCTGCATACACTCAATATTTTGAGAAGGCAATGATACATCATGCTAACAGAGTGACAAATTAAGCCTCTAATTTCATAAACCCTTTCTGGAAACTGCCACACAGTAGAAGAGCTGGCTCCTCCTACTAAAGACCTGAAATGACTTCATGGAAGCCTTTCATTACCACATTAGCAGAATTAGCAAATAAATGTGAAGCACATACAAATATTATTAGTAGGATACTGAGCTCAGTCTTAAGGCCCAGGGTTTGTAGACCACAAAAATAAAGTAGTATACCATCTTTCTTATGGTCTGATTACCTAAGTGTTGTCTTCAGCTATAAATGAGTTCCAGAAGCGCCACACTCTTTCCTCTTTCATCCAACCTTTAACTTCTGTTTCCTCATGCTGGAACAGCATCTTTTCACTAAAGACAGGTGTATGATAAACCAGACTGCTGTCATGGTCAGAATTTAAAACAGAACAAAGCACAAGAAAGCCACAACAAAGAAAGAAGGGCTATTTTAATGCTCAGACCAGGTCTGTCTTCCAGCCTACTCTCACTCCTAGTTGTACTAGGACAATGGAAAGCATGGCAAGCTGCAGGGATGTGTGGGAATGAATAGCCCTGAGTGCTTGAAAAAGGCAGTTCTTATGTTATCTTTTGCTTCTCTGGAATTACAAGAAGGCTTTACTTCCCATACCAATACAAGACTGCCAGCAGCAGCAACCAAAACAAAGAAAGATACCTCCAAACAAAACTAGTATATGAAAGTGAAGGGGGATGGGCAGGATATAATCTTTAAACTGCCTCTTCCTCACAAATGTTAAACTGATCTTTCAATTATTGATAGCTCACTTTCTCAAGTGACCGTTAAACTGGAAGCTGCCCAAATCTGTATTTATATTTAAAGATGTCGGTCAATGAGAAGTATGCTCACAGCCTTACTTAACAAGAAAAACAAGCAGGTCCTATGCAAAGCAACTTTGCAATCTGGGACTGAGGGGACTTGCTGTTTTCTGCTATAATTAATCTAACTGAAAACTGGAACTAAGATTAAGCCTACTCCTATTTAAAATCAACAGCCTCATATTAAAATATCATTTATGCCAGTACATAAAGGGAAAATGAAGCTTTCATAAAAGTCTTTGCTTAACATGGCAGTGACATATTCAGCATGAAGTAGAGTTTTACCTTGTTATATAAAACAAACACAACTTGTATGACATTACTCCAAATACTAAATGACTATGGAAAAGAACATGCAAGTGTGCAGACTTAAATTCAGAAATAAAAAACAGTGACAAATGATATCTCCTGAACTTAAATTAACTGAACAAAAATTCTCTGTGGTGACATGTCAGCAGCTTCACCAGTCAGCCTTTCAGTTGTGAAGGCTGGGGGAGGAAGGAGAGATATTGCATAAAGTGAAAATAAAAGTCTTCTCTTGTGAAAGCCAATACATCATCTTAAGATAGAAAAAAAAAAAAAATGGTCCCTAAACATCCGCAACTACAATCAGTAATTGTCATTAAAAGCTTTCATTATATAGAGTAAGTGTAATTAGAGCATCCTGCCCGCACAGGGTGCAGCACACAGAGAATGCTAGAAGGACTCATAAATTAATGCCAAATCAGTCTCATTCCCATCTACCACACAATCTGCTGTAAAAGAGAAAAATTGTATTTACACACATTATGGCAAAGCCCACTGGCCTCTACAAAATTAGCCTAAACACGAAATGTAGTTATTTGAGGGACTCCCTATTTCATTATGTGTCTTAGGAATAAAGGGATGAAGTTTGCCATCAATAACACTGAACATATCTGCTGAACCCCGCAGATTCCAGGGCATTAATAATTTAAGCTCTTATGGGAATTTTGTCATGGTGGAGATAGGACTTGTCTGCAAACGGAGCTCAGGGGATGTTCAATATGATCTATTCTAGTATACACACGCAATTGCTACATTTATCATGATGCAGAGGAAAAGAATGGTTCTTTCTTAAGGACTTCTGGAATGCTTCTGTAATTTACACAATAAAACCTCTGAGTATTTCTAATAAAAAAAATCAGAGATTCTAAAAAGATACTGTCATAAGAATTATATTGAAAAGGTTTCTTCTTTTCACATTTCTATTACTCATGCATGTACGGTGGTGCTCAGAACATTATAAAATCAAATAGGAAGTCAGCAATCCAGCTCCTGATAGTAGTATTGTCCATGCAAGGTGCTACTGTAAGCATGGATACTGTATGAGATTATGGCCTAAGCAGATAAAGCTGTGTGCTTAACTCAAGTGCAAATCTAACAGTTCTGTATGTAAACCAGTCAGTTCTGTTCATGACTACCAGATCACAGTTTGAAAATACACTTTGCACGCATCAATAGTAAGCACAGAAATAACACACCCTTTTGAGATGCTTATGGTATTTAACACAGACTGAATTCAGACATTTGTGCAACAGGTAATCTACGGTAACTGCAGGCACAGACACATTTACACCGTAACAAATGTATCTGTGTTCTAATTTAAAATAACGATTTACACACTTTTTGCTCTAGAACGGAAGTAAGCTCAAATGGAGTTAAAAAAAAAACTAGGCAAGAAAAAACTTCTTTCAGAACCAAGTCCTAATTCTTAAAATAGAATTTTCAGAAAAAAATTCAAAAATAATTTCTGTCTGCATACTATTAATACACCCACACTGTACCGTCACTATGCCAGGCATGCACAAATCACTGAGCAACACAGTTTGCAAGTGGCAGAAGGACCTATGCTCCATTACAAAGCCCAGGCACTAGAACAGCTAATGCAGTACTCTTACACCCAGGGAAGTAGCTCAAAAAAATTCTTGAATTTGCTAAATCTCCACTGAAATAACATTTCAGTCAATGACTGTACAGGTGATCAGAAAGAATCTTAATGGCACAAGGTTGCCTCAGCATCTTTGTCCTGCTCATGAGCTTTTCCCCATGATTTAAGATATATCCTGTAAAACCTGGAGGATAGCACCCAAAGGCCCTACAAGATTACTACCAATTATCCAGGAAAACTAACTCCCTATGAGTTCAGTTCAAGAACTTTATCATATAATGTCATAAAACCAATTATTTTTCTATTGAGGTATTTGTAACAGAATCAGTTTGTAACATCTAATTCAGAAGTTTACCACTATAGCAGCTTTAACTTGATTTTAACACCTGGAAGAGCTATGCTCCCGTCTCAGCTTAAACATGTTATGCTAGTGTTGGCTCTCACACGATTACTTGGATGAGGCCTCCTGTATTTCTGATGACAATTAGAAACCATTGGAGCGAGAACAACAGATAGGCAGAGGATGTGGCAATTGTGCAGAAGGAATGTGTGCAGGACAGTTGTGGTATGTGTACCCTCCACCTGAAAAGGAGCTCTCAGGCAGGGACGCCTATCCAGCCTAACCCAGAACTTGCTGTTCTTCCTTCTGCACTGTTGCTTTGCATGCACCAAAGCCAGCACAATCCAAGCACTCCCCAGAGATCTGCTGATCCTCTCTCGATTATGCTTCTCCAACATATCATCTTAATTTAGACTTTGCACTCCCCAGGGCTCTCCCTTCCCAAAACCCTTCTCCATCACAAACCTCTTTTTAATCTGCTTGGACATGTCAGTGTTTGACTGAACTCCAATGACTGCTGGATCTCTCTCTTGATAGCTCTCCAAAGAGGAAGAAACTACTCCTTACTCTGACAGGGCTTTAAGAAATCCATACACCAAGTACATAACCAAAAATTTACCTGGACAGCCTAGAGACAGTGACTACCACTGTGGCAAAACAAATCCCTAGAAGTCTTAATCTATATCATACTCATCTAGAGTGTTTGAACAGCTTTATGAAATAGTCTGATGAGATTGCACTGTTTTTTCTATCAGGGATGGCCTTTTCTGCCCCTAAAAGGAAGCACAATAAGTATCTGAAAAAGGCTGCAGAGGGCCCTTAACAGCTTTTAAAATAATTCCAACAGCAATCAGAACAAAATATACCTCCTCCCATATGTTACAGATGATAAAATTTTCTGTATATTATTCGATAACAGTGGATCAAGATGGTCTCAACACAAGTTCATCTGCCACTGGACTATGCTGTTGTCTGAATTAGCACAGCAATTTTAATGCCAAGAGTTAAATCAAACTGAAAAATAAAAAAGAAGCCAGTATAACACTTTGCAAGTGTTTACGGTGCAATAATTATGCCACAGCTTGATGTAGCAGGATTCTGATCATATATTTTTCCAAATGTCTTCGAAGTATCCCATTTTGACAGACCTTTATGAATGGGAGGACGATCAGCCCTCTGCTAACTCTGCTTCAGGGTAAGCAAACTGAGATAGTAATGATGAAATTCTATTTTGGTTCTCTGATTTGAATATGTATACACATTGATCGGATTTGGGAACAGGAAGACAAAATAGCAGACAGGACAGTTGTGCTGGGAAGCCCACACTGTAATTAGAAGGGGACAAAGGAAAAAAAGGGCAGTAAAAGCCATACTTCTCCTTGTATTAACTGAGTGACTAAACTAAGCGATAAGGCAGTGTTCTGTAAATACCAGGCTTCATCTAGATTTTATTATTTTACAAGCTGTTTGTGTTACAGTGATGCTCAGCTTGTATTTTAACTCCCTACTGAAAATATGGAAAGTAATAATAATAAATACATTTTACACGTAAATTCATGTAACAGTTCTTACTTGCGGATATAACACAGTCTGTAAAATTAAGTATCTATGTAAAATGAACTATGTAGTCTTTTTCTCTGGTTTAATTTGCCTGCAAAATAAGGAAGATGGATAGAAGCTGCTTCTCAAAGTCAATGACCAGAAAAATCTTACTGAAATGCTAAACGAGTTAAGGCTAGAGTAAAATTCACACTGCTATTTTGCTAACTCCTTCATTATAGTGCATTATCTGTATTGTGAATGCACCAAGTGATCTTTCTGGGGACTTCATACAACTTCACATGGTTTTGCATTCACTGTAGGGAACTTGATCCTAGGATAGGGAAGGATACCATGACCATCACTGAAGGAACAAAAATGTGCATGTAAGCACCAGTTATCAGAAATGAGAGAGAAACAGAGCTAGGGCTAGGTGCTATGGGTAGAGGTGCATGGAAAAAAGTGAAACATTTGGGATTTATTTGTTGTTCTTATGAAAAAAAAACATAAATACATGCAAAACAACTATTTATAGCCTTTTCAAATGACTGATTTACCAACCGCATGCTATCTCTTAGGAGGCACTGGAGAATCACTTAAGTTTCTGTTCCACTCTTTACAACCAAACTTTCTCAACTCTATACAGGATATTTACAGACTATGGACCAGCTCCTCTAGTCAGAGCACAGCTGCTGCCAGTGCAAATACCACTCCCCATGAGCTGAGGGATAAAACAATACTGTCTATTTAAAAAAAAAAAAAGAAAAAAATTCTTTCATGATACTTTTAGAACTAGCAGATTTGGAAAATACTATGAAAAAATCCACAGCAAAAGCTGTCTTTCCCTTGCAGTCATTCTAGGTTATGGAGGACAGCACCACATCCTAGGTATTGTCTCCCCTACTAGCCAGATGTTAGGCAGAGATCCTTCCACCTTCTTCTCAAAACAGCTGGAAGTAAGAAGAAAATGGACTGTCCCCCATGCTGAGCAAGGGCCTCAGTACTGCTCCTCACTTTCCTTAAGAAACTGTATCTCCCAATCCACTTCCAATTCTGATTTATCTGAGAATTAGACCTCCTACAGATTGATTACTAGCTTCAGGCACTTGATAAGTCATGACAAAATTGAATTCAAGAGCTACTACAGTTTATTAGCAGGTTACTGAGTTGCTGGAAGGAAAGAAAATATCCTCACCCATCTCCCAGTGCCTTCCTACCAAAAACCTGGCATACTTGACATCACTCACGTAAGTCACATGTATATCTGTCGTGGTTTAACCGCAGCCAGCAACTAAGTCTCACACAGCCACTCGCGCTCTCTCTCCCCAGTAGGATGGGGAGGAGAATCAGGAAAAAAAAGTAAAGCTCTGGTTTGAGATAAGAACAGTTTAACAATTGAAATAAAATAAAAACAAACAAAAAATCCAACACAAAAACCCACAGGAACAACAACAAGTAACAGAGGAGAGAGGAAAGAAACCCAAGTGATGTACAACACAACTGCTCACCACCCACTGACTAATGCCAGGCTTGTACCCAAGCAGCGATCAGTGCCACCTGGCCAGCTCATTCAGGTTCATACACGAGAATGACATGCTGTGGTATGGAATACCCCTTTGGCTAGTTGGGGTCAGGTGTCCTGTCTCTGCTCTCTCCCAGCTTCTTGTGCCTCTCCTCACTGGCAGAACATGGGAAACTGAGAGCTCCCAGATTAGGGAAAGCACTATTCAGCAACAACGGAAACATTGGAGCGTTATCAACATTACTCTCAGACTAAACCCAAAACACAGCAGTATACAAGCTACTAGGAAGAAAATTATCTATCCCAGCTGAAACCACGACATCAACAAGCATAATGTCCACACAAAGCCTATGAAATCCAGAAAAGACCAACATGTAAATTAACATCATGCACTATTACGACAGGAGTGTGCTGAAAGACCAAGCACAAATTTTGCACTGTCTGAGGATTTGTATAGCAACACTAACCTTCAGCCTCCTTAATTCACAGAAATCGTATTTACCTTCAATGGCGTGATGTTCCTGTAAAACACCTAATTGGCAAGTAAGCTTACATTGTTGATTTATCTAGCTGCATTATGTACTCACTTTCCACAGCAAAACTTCCACAATGAAGTAAATTCTGTCAGCAGCTCATCACGTATCATTAAAAAAGATTACAGGAAAAAAAACCATCATAAATGCACAAGGACCTTCTCCCTGACTGCTGCACTATCTCACACAATACGATTAATAATTTAACTATCTGAAACTTCACATGTGCAGGGTACTGCAAGTAGACCAGTGGCATTTTCACTTCAAATTTATATAGTCTTTAGTCAATATACTTAATCTGCATTTCTAACACCTGCTTCAGTCGGCTATGAAGCACAATGTTATCTATAAAATTTTCTTTCATCTTTGTACTGTCCATCTAACAAAAAATTATGATCGTGGATAATTATTTGACTTTAAAAAGGATATGGAACTTTTCACATGTTTTTTGATCATTTCTTGAAAGACATGCTCATATATTTGACATTACATTTTATTAAAAGGTTTGAGTTTTTTAAAAAAACCCTGGCTTTCACATTATTCATGTTATCTAATCCTATGTAATATAGCTCTCCTTCAAATAGTTAACAGTCACTTTCCATACAGTAGTAAAAAATGTGGGAAAGAAACTAGACCACAACTAAGCAGTGAGGCACCATGAAGTGTGTGTTTTCAGACTATTAGCACATGCCTCAAATGCACCTGGAGGAATAAGCCAAGATGACTTTTCTACTCAGGTGGGTATCAACATTAGCACCTGTATCATACCACACTACAAAGTGACATCCCACCTTCACATACTACGATACAAAATTCTCTAATTGACATGGAGTGCTCACCACATTTAGATACAAGTAAAAAGAATTCTTTTCATTGGGAAGAAAAAATTGCAAATTTTCAAATTCTTCACCCTGTCAGAGTTCACACACAGTCTGTACAACATACTGAGTTTTTTCATAGATAAAGTCAGATGATCATCTACTCGGATCTTCTATCAGCTAATAGGGAAGGGCCAGCATTAACCATTCTTGCAACAAGCCCTTACACTACAGTTGATAAGAAGGTACCGTGAGAAAATATTTTAAGAAAGGAATTTTGTGATACAGCTTTTAAAAAAAGTAGAAGCGGCAAATAAACAACTTATCACTATATGAAAGCAACCAGTGATAAGTGGGTGGAGAATGGGAATGAAGGAGAAGGAAAGAAGATCCTAAGAAGTGCACACATGTCATGCAAGAAAGATGATAAATAGTCTGAGTAAGCCTCGAGGAAGATGAAGGAATTAAAGATGGTTTGGGCTGGGGTTTTGGAGTAGTTTTTTGTTGGTTGGTTTTTGTTTTACATAAAGCAAAATGAAAAATCTATACAACTGACAGAACACTACTAAAAGAAGCCAGATGATGACAGACCATCAATTAAAGTATTTCCCTCCCTTCCTTCACAATAACTGGTATTTCCAAATCCTTGAATTAAGAATGAAAGCTGAGGGTTGTTTTGAGACTTTGAAAGAAGCTAAGACAAAATAATAATGAAGGAACCTCTCAGCAACAACACCAAGTACAGCCATTCAAAAAACAAAATAATGAACTACCGCTGTCTCACACGGAAGGGTCATGATGGTTTCCAAAAAGTGCATTTTAAAAAGCCAAAAGCAAATAATATGAACTTCTGAAGGAAGCTCCAATTTTAGGCTAACCATGCCTTCTCACTGAGTTAAAGACTTCGCGAAAATTTTGACCTAACCTCTGACATTTCCATTAAGACAGTATTTGTCACCCTGACAGCAAGAGGAATGGTTTCCAGCCACTCAACTTACAGTAATAACGATGTCCCTCTTGTTTTTATCCCAAGAGACTGAGGGCTGCCGATTCACAGACTGCTGAGTTTTGAACAGGCACTGATAGGTCTGATAGAGAAGAACCACAGAAAAAACCCATCCAAATCCAGGCAATGCTTTAACCTGTTCTGGGCCAAAAATCAAGCAGCTTAATAAATTAATGTGTTTTGGATTAGAAGGCTTGCATAGAACAATACAGCACTGGTACTGATGTTTGTAAAGGGATGTCATGAAACATGCATTCTGCTTTTTAGAATTCAACTCTTGGTAGCTGCTGAATCCACATTTGGCAGACAGAAGGAGAAAGAGGTCCATGCTCCATTCTGGATTAGTGCATGCATGCAGGTGACCCCTCAGCATACCAGATTGTATTTTATAACATAAGTAGATGCCAGGTGAAACTAACTCCTCTTTGCAGCAGCCCTGGTTCAAAGTGCCAATGAAGCAGAAGACAGGGGATTATATACTCCTGTTCCAAATAAAGCGATGATTTGTCTGCACTCCTCCTCACCCAACACACAGTCTTCTCATGCAAGTGACTAAAAGCTGCAGCACAGAGGAAAGATCATTGGACCGTTTTCATCAGAAGCTTAAACACTGGGGGAGAACATTAACAGTCAATTCTAAAAATATTTTCATTTCCTTTTGATGAATTTTTTAAAAGGAAGGGAGAAAATTACATATTTTGTGCATTTCCAAATCTTTCTGCAGGGAACATTTACCCTTAAATCAGGCCAAATTACTCCATTTTTGTGTACAACCACAGTCCTAGAGGAATGCAGTTTTGCTTCTTCTGGTGTTAAAAGATACTACAGAGAGGGCAAAATAAAAAACAAATTGTCTTTCATACGGCCTCCCTTCTCAATTTCTCCTTCAACCTACCTAATGTAAAGAACCAATAAATGCAAGCACATTTTCCCACAGACACAAGTAATTATTTGCAAGAATTTTAAAATTTTACAAATGAATTGTTCAAATTTTTGTGGTGAAAGTTTTCACCTTTTTAAACAATGCATAGAAATATTTCTCCACGCATTCGTCATAAACCAGTAAAGCAGCTTTTCAAGGCAATCATTTTTAAAACTAATTTTAAGCGAGTGATACAACATCATTCCATGATACAAGAGTCAGTGACTTAACCAGAAATAGAACATCTTGATCTTACTTTCTAACAGAACTAGTGAGAACTCCTCCTGTTAATTTTATTTTCTTTGTATTGGAGTAAAAAAGACAAGAAACCACTGTAACACAGAAGACCAGAAAACCTCACAAACCAATACCTGTCCCTTTTCAACATTATGATCTGCACACAAGTTCAGATGCAATTGGGGTTTTTTTCCCCAAGTACTGACCATTAACAGAAAGTAAGTAGAAACAGAAAAAACCAGCCCAAAACAAGCATGTTCTTTTGACAAAAAAAAATTATTTTTTTTCACGGCAAAGAGGACAATGATGACTTTTACAAATTATGAAAAAAGTAAGGGGGAAAGGGATTCAACACACTGTCTCAGAGGCAGTCACCAAGTACCACACCAAGCAAGAGATAGAGTTGCTGACAAAAAAAGCAGATGTAACCTACCGTTAGCTGTCACATAAGGAAGTGGAAAAAGAAGAATATATTTATGTTTTAAAATACAGTTTTCAATTATTTGGGGGCTGCAAAGAAAATACAAAGTGATATCTTTAATAGCTTACTTATTGGTACCTTTAAATAAACTTTTTTTCCTTTTTTGAAGAACTGGCTGCTTGAGTCCCATAAGTCTGATGAATTAAATGGTCAGTAGCAAAAGCTAATGGGAAAACTAAAAAAGTACTGAGACCAGCTACAGCCCACGTAGGTTAAAAACATTTGACAGCAGTAGTTTCATATTTTTTTTGTTTTTATTTAGATTTCAATGCATTTTCCTCTTAGACATTGAAAAATAAAACACAAGGACTGATCACTGGCCTTCTAGAGGATACACTTTTCTGAGTACTTCATAGCAGCACTTTCATCGTCAGGTTACTGTTACCTATCCTCCATCTCCCTAACATTTTAAAGATAACCAACATCAGGGCTGTTATTTGTTAACTGGTTCTCAGACAGTCTGCACTGTCTGGTTGTGTCAATCCCTACTGACTTCATTGGTCTTTTCAAGTCTGTCAGACCACACAGTAGGTGCTGTAATAAGCAGTTTTTCAGGTATCCCCCACGTGATTCTCTCAGTCCCTTGGGAGCAAGATCTCATTTACTTCTTTTTAACTTCCTGATTATTGCACCTTTATACTTCTAGTTTAAAAATGGCTGGACAGACTGAAGCCGGGAACGGGGGGAGACAATGAATGAATAACTACTGGAATGGGTGCACATACCTAGACATCCCTCAAAATAATCATGTTATCAAGGGCTCTTTTCTTAAGCTCACAGTAACAGTAACAGGTTATCATCACAGTGAGCTTTGTTACTCTGCCTTGCTTGTACCAAAATACAACAAACTTACTCAAACTTAGGAATTAAACTGCGCATGCTGTACACTGGAAGCACAAATACACAATAACAGTGAAGGCCTACACATTTTCAAATGTTGGCAGGCCTGGAAACTGCTGATGATGCCCAAATTTACATTGAGATTTCAAATAAAGACAGGAGAAATCAAAATGAGGATGTTAAATAACAATGAGACAGCTGGGCACCAGGCACAAAATATGAGAAAGTTACAGTAGAGCATTGTAAGTGGATCCCAAGACTATTTATATTCCATGGAATCCAAACTCCTCCTGACAGGTACATAGTATCTGGTCTAAAGACTCACTGCTGATGAGACCTGCCATCTTTCACTCAGGCAAAAGCCTGTCTTTCAAGGCTGAGGTGGCTTCCCAAGTGGCTGATTAGCAAGGAGAACTTGCTCAGGACTTTGAGAACTACCTGAATCAAATTTGGAGCACAGTCCAGCATCAGCACTGTACTGCTTCAAAGAAGAAGAGGAGACCTCTTCTAAGAGTGAGGTGGTACACCACAAAGCAGCTCCGCTTTGAAATTAAACAAGAATGAATCTGGAATTCAGCACCTGTTGTGAACAGATTTCCTGGCAAGATCTTCTGTTAAACAGCTAGCACAGTAAAAAGATAATCCCAGATGACTATTCTGCCCCTTCTCATACTGTAAAACACAATTAAGAGGAAACAAAGGGATAAACAAACAATTGCCCGGGTTTAGAAAACTATTTACAATATTTGTGCTAGAAATAGTTAAGCCAGATAAGAATATTTATCCTAGAAATAACTAATACTAAAAAGTGATAATAAAAAGAAAAATAAGAAAAAGAAACCTAAACCATTCAATATCCATTAAGGTAAAATAAAGTAAATAAATTCAGCCAATTGGTTATTTCCATATGTGTGGATTTCTTTAAATAGTAATGAAATCATTGCTAAAAAATCTATTGTTATTAAAACAAAAAAGTTGGCTCAGCCTACCAAAATTAGATTTGTAAGTTGCTGGTCATTCCCATAATTAAATCTGTGTCACAAATTTGCAAGAAAAATGGACACTATGACTAATGCATTTACTTGCTGCACTAGTGCTGTCAGGCTGTGTAAATCATTATGCCTGCTAAAGCAGAGTAGATAAGAATTCCATACATTTTCATTAACCAACTAGACCTTGTGTGTATGTGAGAAACTAACTTTTATACTGCTAGCTTTAGCTTTCATTTGGAAAACAATGTAATTAAAACACTAGCCTTGATTTGATCAGCCAAGTAGCTGCTTCCAAAGATTATTTGAGTTTTGGACAATACGAACCATCTCTATTGCCTTCGAAAGATGGTCAGATAAAACAACAAACAATGCATCCTTAATTTGGACAAAGGAGGTTAGTGAAATGGTAGGCACTTCGACTAGGTTCCTTCCTTCTAAGTGATTTATGTAGCCTGAACACATGACTTATTTCATCCCATAGGTTTCAAGAAAGCTAACCTATTCCTAGACAGCATTGGAAGAAGTCTCAATCAACACTTTCAGTTTTGGCCACCCTTTCCTCTGTTTTCTCAGGAATGCAATGGTCACCAGAGCAGAGTCCTCTGAGTTGATTTCATGTCACGACAGACTTTCACATCTTGGTTACAGCCCTTTGTTTAAGGTGAACCTGATGGCTGTTCCCTTCATATTTACGGTTCATAACCCCAAGGCACCAAAGAATAAGACAACTGACTTGCATCACAACCTGGAAACTCTTCCTCCAAGCCCACTCTCTCAAGCAGAAAGGAGATTAATGTGTGGAAAAAAAAAGATTAGACAAGATTGCTTCTAGTCTAGCAGTGCAGAGCATTTTGAGGATGTCCTCATCCAGACTTTAGACCCTCTCCTTCTTCCATGCACATGGCACTATATTGTCACTGTAAACTGAGTTTAGCTCTCAATTGAGCACGTGTCTCCACTTCAGTGCAAGAACAGCTCAATAATAGGCTATGCCTTGGTGAACCTGAAGTCAAAAGAGCTGAGCCACTCAAGCAAACACCATGGAACAATCATCAGTGAAACAAGTTTTGCAGTACCCTGCCTATTCCTCTGCCCTTTAGACATTAACGAACATTGTTTTTCTGTTGAAGCACAACTTTTAGAAGCAGACTAAAAAGGCTTAGGAAGCACAGTGATGCAGACACTATTAAGAATCTCAGCAGACCCACACTTAACATCCCAAACAATTTCTTTAGCCTTGAGGTGCAAAATGATCCTCTCCCACACAAGTGGAAGCAGCCACCTCAGTGCTTTCTTTCTCTCAGCAGACCTTAGTATGCATTTACACGCTTTACAGTAGCAACCTTGCTGACAACCAACCAGCCAGTACTAGTAAAATGCTATCAGATTTTATTAAAGCCCCATTAAAAGGAAAAACTGAAATCACTTATTATGTTCCACAATTATTGTAAACCAAACTGTTTAAACAAGGGGAGGAGATAATGACATTAACTACCCAACTCAAAGCAATCCTCAGTGGTATGATTCTAAATATCCTCTTGGCTGAAAATTATGTAAATTGATTCATCTATTGTTAGTTATTACTAATCTAGCTACATATAAATCCTTTTCTGTAACAATCAGTTCTTTAAAACACTGTGTTTTAATTAGACCCAGGACATTATTAAACTAAGTGTAAATATGTACATATAATTCCATGCATTGTTTTGCCTGTATATTTATAGGAGTATGGGCTTTGGCGGAGTTTAAGAGGAACTACTTTGTGATTGGATTAGCATTTTTCGCAAATCTCCTTACCAGTGAAAACACCTCCAGATGCTTAATATAAGTGTGTTTCTGCTTATCAAGACATATTTGGCATTTCTACATTTTGCTTACCACAGTGTGTTCTGTTTCATCTAAACAACTCATCTCAGTATCATACTAAAATTAGGTTCTTTTCCTTCAGACATTTTGTCCCATGGCTTATTTTTCTCAAGGCCTATTTTCTAGTCTAGAAAAATGAGTAAAGAGTTAAAAAAAAAAAAGCAACAAAACACCACTCCCCCCCCAAAAAAAAAGAAGTTAAAAGCCTAGCACATCTTTCAGCCCTTTCAAATCAGTTTGCTTCTCACTATCATACACAAGTACTGGCTCACAGGACATAGTCTGAGATAGGCAACATACTGTCCTCCCAGCTTTGTCAGGGCTACACACAAGTGCAGCAACCTGCCCATGTTCTGTAAGACAAGGAACACGAGAAAAACTGCAACGTTGCCAGTGGTCAGATACTTCCAAATTATCTCTAGGACATGCATATGGTTACGGTCACAAAAGCATATAGCTACATCTAAGCCTATCCACAGACAGCACATCATCAGACCAACAAGACAAATGCAAATGTGATTTAGATTCATCATAAATTAAAGATACAGGAAATAGGATCTCTACCTATAACCAAGGCTGTAAGTTAAGCACCAACATAAACTGGTGCTTAACTTAAAGCTTAAACCAGTAAACAACTCCAACTACTTATTATAGTCCCTGGCCTACCATCAGTCCATTCTTTCTAATTTTATTCTGTTAAACAATCAGTAATTAGACAAAGAAGAAATCAGCTGGTCCTGTGGTTTGATTCTAGCTAATCTTTAATATTCTTGAAAAGTTCCTCCTGGAAATTATTTTTAACAAGAATGTTTTCTGCAATACTGCTCCAAGATTTCAAAAAACTTCTGAAGTGAATAAAAAGCAATATGAGGTAATTACATGTGAACAGAAATTTCCAATGATTAATGGAACTAAGATTAAAACCAAACTCAGAAGTATTACATGAACATACCAACTAGCTCAGCTTCAACTGACATTTCTTCGAAGAAAGAAGAAACAGGTTCTAGAGATTAAAATATGTTTATGTTGCTTTACCAGGAGCCAGCACTGTAGTCAAGATGCTCTGGAGCGTAAGTTCTTATTTTAAGTCAAATGACATTCTCCTAATGATAGCTGAACTGAGGCCTTTGTGTATTCAAGGAAACCTCCTGAACCAAAAGCTAGAAATAGTAGAGAAACAGGAGCTTTTGCCAAAAAATGAGAGAAAATACCATGCACATACACAGACTTAAGAGTTGCTTTAACACTGGGATTCCACAATTTGAGGCTGAAAGTACCTTCTTCCCATTGGAAGAGGACATGATAGGTGACAAAAAGAAACAAGTATTCGGGAAGTGATATTTTCAAAATGTGAATGGACATCTATACCCACAAAACATACATCCATCCTCCTGACCTTAACCTAATCCCTCAAAAAAGCAGCAGCACAATGCATAACTTCAAAAGGCCATGCAAGTTTCTCTCTTGGCAGTACGGTTTTACACACTTAAACTCCAAACTCCAGGTTTTCATAAAATTAATATGCCTAAAGTGAGTTATTTTGTACTTGCAGTTTTCATTTTAATTTCCTAATTTGAATTCTTTTGTCATTCATTCATTTTATACATAATAGTCTTCCTCTTGGGGACACAAGACTGGAATCACAAACACATCTAAACATGCACACTTCTAAACATGCACAAATTTTAATAAAAAAAACCCCAATTATTAGCTGCATAAACAAAACAGTCACAGTAGCTTGCCTACATATAAAATAATTTGGTTTTAATATTCATTAATGTCTCCCTAAATGTATCAATAAAAGAAATCTATTCTTTCTTTCTTCATACATATATTTAAGTGTTCTTTCTGAATCTTTGTAGACCATTAGGCCCACAAATACTGGGTTTGTTTTTTTACAGAAATGGTTATATTTCCATCCGGATTGATTGCTTTCCCATATCTAGCTATTTTAGTGTGTTCCTCAGAGACATTGAGTGGCTTCACTGACAGTGAAATATGCTAAACAAATGACAAGTCACTGAGTAAATTAGCATCTACTCTCTGATCACCTGGGTCATGTTTTCTTTTCAAAATCCATGGCCTCTTGATAGAAAATAATGAGTATTTGATGGGCCTTATTAGAAAAATCAATATATTGATGCCCATGTCTGAAACATCTGCATAATAATAGATTTTGTTAACTCATTAAGGAGAAAATTAAGATGTGTTTACACATTATTAATTTATCATGAGCAGAGACAATTTATTCACTACTCTTCTCAAGAGTTCAACAAAAGAAAAGAAATTGTAGTATCTGTATTTAATGGTATGGTGACATAAATTGAAAGATGATTCAAATTTTTGCCAGCTAAATGGCACAATTCCAACAACACTAATGTGAAGAATACAGACACACGTGATACTGTTAAATGTAAGACTATTAACGCGCTTGCCATAAATACTGCATTACTTACCAAAAAACTTCCAAAAGCAGAATTAAATATAGCAGCTGCCTGAAGAGAGAAAAAGACAAATATCAACAGTGGCAAAATAGCGACAGTACAAGAACAAAATGTTATTCCCCTGCTCAAAAAGCTATTAGATTCTCCAAATACACACAAACACAGAGACCATTAGGCAGTTAGCCACTACTTAAAAAATTGCCAGTGGCCTGTAACTTATGAAAACTGATATATTCAAGCTTATGCATTCATAAATAATCACTGAAATGGACAAAAGCGAGAGGAAAAGAAAACCCTTGCTGGTAGACTTAAGAGGGAATATCCAGAAGAACTAAGAATATTACACAGCAGCTTGGGCTTTTGCTTTAATTTGGCAGGAACATTTTTACATATTTACCATTAATGAAAATAAATATAATCTCATTTAACTAAACCATTGCATTTTCAGAGACTTTTAACTATTTTAGTGGAATAATCATCAGGCAAGCAAACCAATTTAATTGTTCATCATAATAAACTACTGACAAATCAGGCATTTCTGTAGACTGACCAACAAATTTAAAATAGGAACAACAACAATAAAAATACCCCAAACATACAAGAAAACCACTCACAATGACCCCACACTTCTGAGGCCAAAATATGTACTCCATAAAGTCTTTTAAAATAAGGAAATAAACAATTTTGATAATGACTTTAGAAGTGTTTCTGCTTACCTAAATATCCAGGAAATATAAAGTAGCAGTGTTATTTCTTAAGATTAACTCTTTAAATTCCAAGAAGTTCAAACCTGAGTCTTGAATAATAGTTTTTCCCATTTACCAAGAAAGAACAGAAATTCTTGTATGGCCGTCAGTCTGATGATGAAAAGCCACACAGCAAGGTAAGAGGAAAGGAAGGAGGGAGATCTACCATTTACTTGAAGATTTAGAGCAGAGTCAAATTAATCACCCTGGACACCTCCAGCCACATATTAATAACAAGTGGATGCTAGCAAGTTTAGCAAGTTTGAATAAAGTCCAAAATCAGCGTAGGAGCTGTAGCTGAACCTGCCTTCTGCTCCATAAGAGGATGCAATGAAAATGAATGGGTAATGAGATCCTTGGCTCTGGAGAGCTTAGCTTTCTTATTCAAGTTCATAATTAATTCAAAGCTTTGATAATTTCATTAGATTCCTCCTCTGCTGGCCCTATCAATAAAAGATGGCACTGGACCACAGCTCCTCAGTGGCCCAAATACAAAAACAAATGCAGACTGGGAAACCTTTGCTGACTTGCTTACTAACAGGGACAATGGCATATGGCATTCCATGTTGCAGAGGGAGCATCTGAATAGATAATAGCTAAATAAAACATTATAGTTGACAGTTGTAAAGTACAATAACATATTTTAACACCTCTTCGCCATCAGTATTCCTTTTTTGAATATAAAAAAAAAAGGCACAAGTCCAAACAGCTCCTCTTGCCAGAGATCACAGCTGAAAGCCAGAGTGAGTACTACTTAAAACAATTCTTCAACAAGTGTGAATGAAATCAGGATTTTCTACTTGTATTTGAAGCTGTGCCGCTGATCCTTTCAGGTGGCAAGGAGAGACACATTACACCCATGCACACAAACCTAATGAAGGGATCAGTTTCAACACAGGACACGTCCTTGCAGGTATCTCTTGTTAATAAATCCCTTTTAAAGCTGCTGTTATTATTACGTTAATAAAATCCATCAGGTTTACCAGGTCTCTGGCATTTGCTGGGCACATGCCACTCTTACACAGACTGTATTTCACCACTTCAATAAGGTCTCTTTTATCACATTCTGTCTCTGAATCTATGAAGGAGGATGTAGACTCCCATTTTTAAGCATACTTGAAGATCTCTTCCTTGCAAAACAATCGTTGCTATATAAAACAGTGTAAATCAACTGTGAAGGTCTGAAAGACAGAAGCATCTGGGCTTCACTTCTGCAGCAGAAGGCTGGGAGGAAACTTAACGGTCCCCTCCACCCAATGCAGATTTTGTGTGCAGAGTGACAGCTACATTTCTGCCTGCTACCAAGAACCTTATCATTCACCCTTTCCAGGAAAGCTGGTGAAGCCCATATAAAATGAATAGAGAGCATAAAACATAGCCCTTCCCTCTGCAACACGCCAAACTTACCCCCCTGTCTCAAAAATATCTGGCTTTACCAAAAGTTGGGTTCAGGCCAGGCTTTGCTTGCAGTGCAGGTGAGCCTACCAGATCATGTCTACCAATGCTAGAGAAATAACTTCAGAGCTAGACAGCCCTCAACTGTATCCCCTGGTCATTTCAACAAAGAAGAAAGCAGTAGCTGAAAAGAACCGATACCCTCAAAAGGACACACTGCTTCTAGTTCTAGTCACATCAGTAGCTACCAAGTCTGATTTGAGGATCATTTATAGACATGAAAATTTTTACCTAAAATACACTGCAATTCCACTTTCAGGAATGCACCTGGAAAGGTGGTAGGAAGAGATTCTAGATGGTTCTGTGGTGGTGATACTAGATGGTGCTATTCTGGCCATCAACAAACTTTTCTTTTTACTTTCCTTATCCACTCAGAAGAATTCCGATTTCTTAATATTCTCAAGAATCTAACAGATGCTAAAACAACAATCTCAGACAAATTTTATGCTTTAGGTACTTGGCCATCACATGCAAAAGTCATAATTCACAATGGTTCAGGAGTACACTAGTTTGCAATTTTTAATTTCCTTTCTCCAACGTGTCAGAAATCTTCCATTGGCAGCCGATTCAACACTCATTACAGACAAGAGAAGAAAAAACAAAGCAGGAAGACTGGAAAGCAAGCTATAATCATTCAGATGATTTGCCTCAATGAGGAGAACTTACACATATCAAGTACTCTATTTGCAGTTTTCTTTATAAACATTTCTCCTGCAAAATAAACTTAGAAGCAATTTTTTCTGATACCCACAAACCTGTGGATTATGTTTGTCATTCTGGTGCAGCTTAAAGAAACCTGTAGTAAACTGAATCAACTGCTCTAATTTGTAATTAAATGTACCCTAGTACAGGACCCTATAGAATTTAAACACTTTGTGCGCTTCCAACTCCCTTCTATCAAGAGGGATAATATTGCCTACATACCTCACAGGGCATTGTCAATATTAATTCATTGCTTAAAAAGCACTCTGACATCCTTAGAGGGATGATACAAATAAACATTAGTGCTGACACATGATACAGCTAGCTTCCTCATTTGCTATTTGAAACATTTATTAGCCACTATTACTGTATAACTTCTTTAGTGTTTGCTCCTTTTGTACGTCAACAGATATCAGACTATTTGCAGTCAGCTTAAATGAAACAATATGAAAACATTTACATGTCCTTATAATACTCCAAGTTCAGATTTGCATGTGTTTGAAAACTGTTCATTGGACTGATGATTAATATGAGGGAACCAGTCCCTAAAAAATCAGTAACATGATCCATTCAAATCGTAAATGCATGTACTGAAAGGTCAGACCACATTCGAAAGTAGTAACAACCAGGCCAATTATTCAAGTTTACATCAAGTCAGAGACAAGACTGAAAGTCACTGCCAGTACTCTTAAACAGGCTAGCGCAGAAGAGCATGTATGTCTCTCCTTGAGTTTAAAATAGGACTCACTAGCACCACTAAACAACAAATTTAGTTAGTATTCAACAGATAAAATTTCAGTCAACTCTATGTCACTGCACTTGAGGGAACTCTCTTGCTGATCTGTAATTCCAGGAATGATCATCTAGCCTGGAGCAATTTCCAGTGAGAAGTAAGCAGCCCACCTCTGAAGGAAACCTATCTGTCAAAAACTTTCCCTTTTCCACACCTGAACCTAACAAAAAGGTTTTTGGTATTGAACCAACCTAAAGAAAAGCTTTTTGGTATCGAAATAACCTATCCTGGAATTTATTAGACTAGATATTTTTTGATAATAACATAGCAGGACTACATTAAAAAAGAGAAAAAGATACACTGGCAATATTTTAAATATCTGGGTCAAACCCCAAAATTTTATCATTATCAACAGGATTTGTATGAAATTGTCACGCACAGCTCAACTGGAGCTGTAGTTTTCCTTACTGCAGAGCCACAGAGAAACAAGGTGCCTCATGGCTTTATATGTGGACTACATAAAATAGTAAAAGGCTTTTTTTTATTATTATTATTTTTACCTCTAAAAGGTTTGATTCTTGAGTGTCATTTGGCAGTCATTAGGGAGGTAACCTTCCTAAATATACTTAACCCTGTGCTTACCCCCAGGCACCCCATAGCTGAGACAGCACATGCTACATACATTAGGACCTGCCTGGCCCCAAGTCGTCACCAATCTGTGGAAAGGACATTCCAGGGCCAATGCCACAAATGCAGAGCAATGAAACTAAACAGAAGGAAACAACCTAAGCATTATACAAAGCTGCTGTGTGTATACTCACCATTACCTGAGGTTAAAACCTTAGCATTTTCAGACATGCACTAGTAGGACATACAGCTCAAGTATCAGGCCCAAGACTAAGCATCCCATTTAACACACATAGCACAATGAGGAAGAGTAGAAAAGAACTGGAGAAAGACAAGTACTCTAGCAGTACTACTGCAGGATTATGCAGTAGAGGGCATAGAACACAGTGTGGTAGTAGAACATTTCATAGCGTCCATGTAATAAATGCAAAATTTAACAGATATATCTCCTATTTAATAGGGAGAAGAAAACAACAATTAAAAAAAACCAAACTTGCAGTGATGGAAATGGTTTGACCAAACAGCACAGAAATGAAAAAAATTATCTACCCAAAGAGATCAGTGTAGATCGAGAAGGTGGAGGAAGAAGGCAGGACGTCAGAAGTAGCTCGAATGAGTTGGCAAGAGTCCCTTTAAACAACTCCTTCAATCTTCTATTTAAAAATAAAATCTCATGTGAATGTTACCGCAGCTCATGTCTTAACTGCTGTTTCCATTAATAAGATGCTACAGCTCTGTAGAAAGCTGTTTGCCA
>JBCJKH010015333.1:0-15594 GCA_039877255.1 Loriculus beryllinus | reverse complement strand
TGTTCTTATAGAAGACTAATAATTATGCATGTAAGAGTCACCATTCTAATGGTGTTGGTGGGTGTTGTCTGATTCCCCTAAATGCCGTGTTAGTAACTACCACATTTTCCACTTTGGTAGCAACACACAGCTGCTATTAAAGCCATTTCTCTCCAGGATGGAATGTCATTAACATCCACCAAACCAGAGCTAAAACTCTTCTTAGAGCAGGTATAACAAGAGGATCTATAAAAACCAACACTGAGCAGATGTGCATAGCAGAGTACTGCAGAGCACACAATGGGATCACAACCTGTAGTCTATCGCTACCAGACAAATACATCTAGGATTACATTTTAACTCGTGATTTGCAAAAGCAAACAGCAACAGAAGGACAACAAATAGCAACTTCTGACCATAGCCTTTAAAAAAATAAAGGGAGAGGGGATGCATGCTGCTTTGGAATCAAAGACTGAGTGAGCATCACCATGTAATGGTTGGACTTGATGATCTTAAAGGTCTTTTCCAAGCTAGTTGATTCTATGATCACCCAGACAGAGAAGAAAACTTGCATTTACCATAGCACTCCTCTCATGAAGAGGTGGTCTAGTGATGAGCTACTCTTAACTGAGCAAAGAGTAAAGATCTTAACATTGCAAGAGTGGCCCTTTGCTTGGAAAAGGAAGGTAACCAACAGAGGCAAAGTACAACCAGAGAATCCACATACTTGTAACATCCTTCCATCGATCACTGGTGGCCATATCAGACTTTCAAAGAGATGATTCTCAACACACCATTACACCTCTCACAGACTCTTCCAAAAAGAAGGAATTTACCTACACGATTATAATCACAGCCATCAGTGCCCAAGCAGTTGTATGCCAGTGGTATTTATAGTGACCTGAAGGGAATTTCTAGGAGCAAGTCAAGCCTTTGCTGGCAGCCTTATGAAGACATCTCTAGAGTTAGTGGAAAGATTGAGAGGTCTTTTTAGGTATTCCACATTCCACCATATATCCAAACTGACTTAATCCACCTGAACTGTAAGGGTGATCTGCGTTTTATCCTAAATAAAGTGGCAATAATAAATCTAATCCATGAAAAATGTGGTTCATTCTATAGCCCAAGAATACATATCCGTACCCTCTGGGGTGCTCTGTGCCTACAGCAACTATAGCAAAGAAGCTGAAACAGTCATTGCTTCCCAGAAGCATCTTGTAGAACATAAAGCAACTTGTGGCTTCATTCATCCCATAACCTAACAAATCAATGCTGAATCTGATTTCCCATGAGGTTCAGGGGGGTGTCTCCCACACCAGAGGACTTTCTCCTGACAGTGCTACGCCCCGGTCCATTTGCTCTATGCAATTTAAGTACTGCATCATTTGCTTCCATGCCACGTAACTGGATACTGGGCACACAGGAGCTGTCAGGTTTACACCAGAATCAGGTGCTGTTGGCACCAGGCTTCATTCCTTTAGCAGCAAACATCCCTTTCTTGATCCAGCAGGACATGGTGCTACTTGCTGCAAAGCAGAAAGGAACTCTGGGAGCCAGGGATGCAGATGGCAGGGCACACAGGTACAAAGGGAAACCTGAAGGACAAGGGCTACCCATGAAGATGGATAGTTCTTTCCCTGCGCACTTGGCAGAATGGAAAACTGAAGAGAAAGGGAATCTCTCGCAGCTGATCTGTTCCCAAAGTCATGCTGATGTTTCAGAGAACACAGAAATGAGTACAGACAGGCTCACTCTGATACTGATGCTGGAGGTGAAAGTTATTTTTGCTATAAGTTGTTGTAGTCAGCACTATTTGTCATCATGTTCTCTGGGCTTATAGGCTAAATTGCCCCATACTAACAGGCACTTTCTGTCTTAAGCAATACATTCCAGTACCGTATCTGGAGCCCACATATCCATCAAGAGCAAAAGTACAGTAAAAGAGACAGAGGTAAAACCCAGCTTCAGAGACTTCATGAACTACAGAGAATAATTGGAACATACTGCAGGCAGCTGGAAATGCCATTTAGTCAGTGCCTGGAAATACCAAAAAGAAATACCAAGGGTTGAGAAAGTGAAAATAATTTTAGCAACTTAAAAAAAGTCTAAAATAAAAACTGAAGGAAAAGGGCTGAAAATAGAGTTTACAAATAGAGGAAGGACACAAAAAGGGATTCAGCTTTTGGATGGTCACCAGAGAAAGGCAAGGCACAAGACCTCTTTCCCTACAGCTATCTAGTGTGAGGTGCCCCTGCCCATAGGAACTTGATGTTCTTAAGGTCCTTTCCAACCCTAACTATTCTATGATTCTATTTATGTTAAGATAGGGCTGGGACATTCAACCTGCTGTTTGACAGAGTTGAGACAGCACGATATCTCACCAAGGATCAAGATACACTTCCAAGTGATAAGAATTCTTACCTCTTCCGCATAGGCTTTTCCAATTCCATCAGTAGCTCCTGTGACCACTGAAAACAAACAGACAGATACACATTAGTTGCTTCACAGAAATCACTACAATGGGTGTCCATTAGTAGGCTATTAAGTTACTCATTCCAGCTAAGAGACACATCAAAGTCTCTGGAATAGGTGTACAACTTCTATTAAATCTCTTGGAGAACTCACACTAGAACCTTTCTATATGTAAGAAAGGAGAGGAAGAGATGGAGCTAGGAGCCTAACAGCTGTTTCAAGAATCAGGTTCAGCATCCCTTCACATGCCAGTCCTCTGGTCCACTACATTTCTTCAGAAGCTTTGTGGACTAAGAGAGGTTTCCAAATCATTCAACTAAAACAAGTTCAGCTATGACTATTAAACCAGCTTTCATCTTAGTTTTAAGTATATAGTAAACTAAAAAGTAACTTAAAGCCTGTAATCATACAATAAAACAAACACTTTGGGACACAGGCAACAGATCCCTGTTAGTGACTCTCTGATAGATTGCAGGTCCCTGTGACCATTGTGCTTACAAGAAGCAAGTATGAGAGACCGATGCAGGTATCAATTCCAAGCTGGGCTTCTCGAGGTTAAAGTCTTTCACCTGTGGGTGACTGGGATCTGTGTCAAACCTCAAATCTTTCTAGGATTCTTTACCACATGCTGAGTAGCTCCGAGTGACTCAACATGCCATTAGTTTGACAGATTATTCCAGGGCTCTCACCACACCAAAGCCGATCATCTCAGTTTGCTCACTAAACAGCAATTCCTCCATTCAGAATCTGCTTTTCCAACTCCTTTCTAAGCAAGCACATTCAGAACCACTTTTAGTCTCAGCTCTTCTTTCCCAAACCCCATGCCTGCACCTCAACGTCCTCAACTCATTTAGCTCTCCACTCATTCATCAGTCTCTGCTTTCACTCTAAGTGGCTACAGAACATCCTAGATTTTTCTCTTTGTCCTCAGCTTGGTTTATGCTTCCATTGCTTATCCCTGAAGATTGGGATGCCCAAATAATCAGGCTTGGTTAATGTTTCAGGAAACTGAAGAATAGCAGAATGGTTTGGGTTGGAAAGGACCTTAACATCATCCAGTTCCAGCCCCCTACCATCGGCAGGGACATCCCACGCTAAACCATCTCACCAAAGTCTCCATCCAAGCTGGTCTTGAACACTGCCAGGGATGAAGAATTTACCACTTGAGTGTTGGCTCAACTCTCAGATCAACCTCTACCTGGGCAGAACTCAGAGCAGCAGACAGAGGTGTTGTCCTGCACAGAGATTCAGCAATAACTTCCCCTCAGGGCAGCAGAAGGAGACGCATTTGCAGATGATTTGATTAGTCACTGCTTGCAGATCACCCATAGCAGTTGGCATGCAAACAGCAGCCAGAATATTTCTGTTTTGAGTAATAACAGCGAGGAAATGCTGTAACCATTTTAGTTTCTGTGCCTGCTAGCTATGAATAAATGGATGTAATAACAACCGATGAAGCTGGCAGTGAAGGTCCTATTTGAGCTTGAATGGCCAACAGTGTAATAATAGGCTAAGAATGAACATCCAGTCATGCCCCTGACTCAAGCTAGATTTACAGATGACCACAGATGAAGGTGCATGCACATTTATCCCTTCCCTGGATTCAAAGTTCATCTGCAAGATGCCATAGCTTCAGTGAGGTAGGATATGCATGCTGCACACACAGGATGCTCTGGCTAGTAAATGAAGATCTAGCTGCTGCACTGTCAGTACCAGTGGCTTTCATTGTGAAAACCAAGATGTGTCACATCTTTTTGCCACTTCCTATCCAGCCACAATTTGGAAAGTGTGAGTAACAGTTCTGTTACAGAAACAAATCCACATAGAGAAAGGTCAAGCATGGGTCCAAACGACAAAAAAAGAAGGCCCTGAGAAAGAAACAAGATACAACCCCAGGGGTCTCTGAGAGGTAAAAAATTATCACAGTGGTATTTCAGTGATGGCCAGGATACCAATAGTTGGGTAAGTTCTAAACTGATCCAATCTGGAAAGCATTCAACTTCAGCGACTTGGTTAAAGGGGTTGTTTCCTTCACCACAGGTAGTGAGGTACCTGAAGAACAACCATTCCCCATAACACTTGTAGATCGCTTCTCCTCCTTCCAACAAAAAAATCACGGACTTAACGGTTTTATTCCCATATAACAAGCTCAGCATTTTAAAACACTGTTTCCTGACAACACCAGTTGTTCAGCTTCTAACAACCACGGTTGAGTGTGTCTGCTTCGTAAGGCAGGGACGCCAAAAAAGCATCTATAGCACTTTAAAGGCTTAGTAAAGCACAACTACTTTTAGTCAAGGATGTTTTCCTCATTTATTGAATCCATTGCTTCAGTAAATTGTAATGGAAATCAGCTGGAGCACAAGACTGAAGGTGAAGATCAGGGATTTCTATCTGAAGTACTAGGAACAGCACGGATCCTCTCTTTTTAGGCCCCTACTTCAAATGAAAATAACTGTTGTCCAGAGGTTAAAGTACCCTCCTGAATAGAACTTGAGAAATTTAAACAAATACAATACAGATAAATGATGAAAAACATGACAAAATCTCACCCAGAAAAGAATGCTTGAGCCATCACCTACATAAATGGGCACCTAGTTATTGTTTTGCTTCTGCTGCAGGTAAGGGCATAGGCATCAGAATAAAGCACACAGGAAACTTTTCTTAGCAATAAGGGAAATACTCTTCTCACAAGAAGGCACTAATACCATCATTTTATTAGTGGCTCCACTTTGAGGACAACTTTGTCTCCTGTTTCGTGTGCCCATACCATCTTGACTGCACACAGTAGGAGGACTGGTTTCCAACACACACTCTAAGAAACACCTTTGTCTGGCCACATTTCTCTTCCTAAGACCCTTCAAGATAAGTTTCCTGGCTCAGCTCTCACCCGTTGTAAGCAAATGGATTTCCCAAACCAACTGCACTGGTGCAGAGGCTGTTGAGGTCTGCACTAGAGGACTGTGATGGGGAACATGCACTAATACTGACCAGCAGCACCCAGTTCAGCCAGGGAGCTGCAGTTACTGTCCATTATGGGATCCTGGTGAGCAGTTTGGTGAGTCAGAAAGGCTGCTGAGATATCCACATGAGCAGGAAGCAATACTTACACCATACCTTGTAAAAGCAAGGAAAAGAGGTGGGATAATGGGAACTGATTGGACCAAAATCACACAAGTCAAGATTCAGTCACCTTATCTTCCTCCACATTCTGGATTACCTAAAGTGGATGTGCTGTGGGTAAGGGAGAGTGATAGAAAAATAATAGGCTTTGGTTCAAGGTACCTGATTTTCATATTGATTATGTTCATCTCTAGTCTCTACTCTGGAGCCAACCACTTCAGTTTTAACCACTCCACAAAGTGAATTCCTACTATTGACATGACAGAGCTAGTTTAACTCCAAGTGTGGATTAAGCTTGTAAATTCTGTTTCTTACACAGACTGCCTTCTGACTGTAGTTACAAACTGACTGCAGTTGGCAGAGCTAGAAGAATGCAAAGCAAGCAGGGTAGGAATAAGTTATTGTCTGTACAAGAAAGCTGCACCAGCTCGCAAGTGTGATTGTACACATTTACTCAGTAGTCAGACTAACTGTAGTAGCTTCCCACTTCAGCCATCTGCCGTCTCCATAAGAGGAGTGAGAAGAATGCCCAGGCAGTTCATGTGTGAAGCCACCAAATCAAAGTTTGCCTGAATGGAAGGTTGTGTGGAAGCCCTGGCTGATTTTAGGCAAAGAAGTCAACATCCATCTTCCCCTGACTTTGGGGGGTACAGACAAAAAGGCAAAGAAAGATAAGGAAAGGTACTGGGTAACATGACAGCTCACTTCTAAAAACATGCACTTGCATTGGGCTGGAGATGTTGTGCCTCAGGAGGTCATCACTAGCCAGAGTTCAGCAGCTCTGGACACAAGGTATTTCACCAAACAATGAGACTGCATCTGGAATAAATTCCCATTTCAAGACATGCTTTTTTGGAACTAGCATATGTATAAGTGTGCATATATATATATACGTGTGTGTGTGTGTGTGTATATATATAGGATCTGACACATGCCAGACTAAAGCAGCTTCTCTCAGTTCTGAAAAACCTGTCCAAAGACTCCTGAGTCACAGAGTCCACACAGCCTGGCCCTGGTGAGTGCCCCACACTGAAAGGAACACATCTTGCTCTTTTGTGTCGTGACATTTGACTGGGTAAGACTGGCGTAGTCATTATTATAATGGGTTATAGATGTATGCATGGCATTTTATCCTCTGGTCCCAGCTTTCATTTCAGTTGTGCATAACAGTCTTGCATTCCAACTGACCCTATACTGTTCAAAATAGAAGACAAGAAGTGGGAAAGCTGGTAAAATACTTCAAATCACCATTCATGCTAGCCACTAGTGTACACCACATAAGTGACTTTGAACCCACCAATGCTTTGGATATAGCCTTACTAAAGCGTAAGTGTGCAAAGAGAAACTTCCAATGGGTCTGAACAAAGAAAGCAGAATGGGGCATCATTTGCTCACACCTCTGGAGGAGGTTATGCCATACACAGGCTGTAGATCTTTCAACTGCCGTTGTATATATACACACTAGTCATGTGCACAGGAACTTAGACCACCAGTTAAGGTTTTAATTACAGTATCATCCTTAACACATGATGCAATCATTTCCATAAATCACCCAAATCTCCACCTTAGGTCAGTATAGATTTTCTTTTAGCCCCCTTAGGCACTGTGAGCTGCTCTAAGGTCTCCCTTCAGCCTATAAGAGTAGGCTGAACAAGCCCAACTCTCTCACCCTTGGAGCACCTTTGTGGCCCTCCTCTGCATAGAATTCACCTATGGAATCCACCATAGCCTCTACTACTGGACTAGCTATCGACAGACACAACTCACTAATTCCCTAAACCTTAATACTGCCTGGCCACTTCACATCCTGATGTTTCACATGGCGTGCTTCACAGCTTTTGTCGCATACACCACAGACACGATGCAGTTCATAAGCATCAGCATCATCTCGTGTCCAGTATCAAACTCGAGGCAACCCTTGACAAACACAGGGCAAAGTTAAACAGATTCAATGAGATCCATTTAATGAGATCCATGGTCTTGCAATAGATTTCTTGTTATTGAAAAAGGCACAGACCAAGCCTATGGAACACACTGTACAACCAGCCAGTGACTTGAGTCAAGAAGATCAATATGTCCAGTGGTACATGACTTTAGGGGCTAAAAACGTCAACTCTTCTCCGTAGAACAAAAGGGTGAATACACAGATGCTTCCAATAGCACATGAATCCTTCAGAAATCCCATAGCCCATGGCTAACACACACAGAATAAGGTACCACCAATAGTGCAGGGAACTTCTGCTCATAAGAACTAACAGCCACTGCCTTCCTAAATTAGATGTCACCTAGAAAACAGCCATCACCTCCTAAGAGGTACACTGGATAAGCATTCCTGATGTTAAAAAGGGGACTACCATTCGTGGAGACATTCAAGCCCAGGCTGATGTGGTTGAAGATGCCTGTGCTCACTGCAAGGGGGTTGGATTCCATGACCTTTGAAGGTCCCTTCCAACCCAAACTATCCTATGAATCTACAGCCAGGCAATAGCAGCACCCAGCAGACCACGGTTCGCAAGTGAAGTGAATATTCAAGGCCCAGAAAGAACATTTTTATCTGCCTCTGATGCACCCAGGACACCTTAAAATAAAAAGCAAAGAATGGTGCAGCACGAGAAAGGCATGTAGAAATCCTCTCGTCTCAGGATGGGAGCAAGGACCAGTATTGACACAGGGAAAGGAAGCACCAGCAAGCATAGAAAATTCTACTGCAGATCTGCAGAGCAATCACGCTGAAACAAGATTATAGATTCGTGACTCCCCAATTCAAGGTTAGACTACAGTGAAGGAAAAGCTTAAAGAGATCAAGCCTGCCTTCAGATACAAGCACGTTTTCCATGGCAAAATAAGCTGTTGAGATGCCTAATGGAGATAAAGCATGGAATACTTTCACCCATGTTGCTGCTAGCAAACAGCACCAGGCAGACTCCTTGCACTGCTTTGACTACTTACGCAATGAAGCTACCAACTATTATGCATGTTTTCTGCTAGCCTCTTTGAGCTACAAATTCATTTCAGTGCAGCCATTTCCCTGTTGCCATTAAGAAAAGCCTGAGTTTTTAGGCAATCTTTCACAGTACTGCAGATGCACTCATGCACGTCACTACCTAGGGAGGAGAACCAAGCTACTAACAATGTTATTCCCCTTAGAAAGATGTGGGTCCAGCAATTTGGGAATGTCTATTCTCTTCCTGCCAAAAAACGAAGCTAACAAACACAATGAGGGCAGGTGAGCCACATTGCTGATCCCCTGAAAGGTATTCAGATTTGATGTTAAAATGGCCACTGCAGAGCTAGTCTCTCATCTACCTCCTCCATTCACACAGAAGAGCCATCTCTGTGCTGCAAGACTGAACCCAGATAGGAGTGAGGGTCTGTGACGGGCACAGCTATACATGTGTGTTGTGTATATATCTATATATTTTTTATATATATATATATATATATATATACACACATATATATGCATGGGTACCCAGCTATAGCAGACATCAACATAAAGAATAAAACTAGGAGCCCAGTGTGTCTTATTAAAGCAATAGAGTTGAGAGAAACTTCACAGCGCAGCTAACCTTAGCATAGGTTTAAAGTACAACACATAAATAACTGAAGACTCGAGATCCTTCTGCTACGAAACACAGAGGCTATATTAAGAATATGACAGCTCCTGGGGAAAACAAAAGCTGGCAAGGGGAGAAAAGACTATCCCTGCTTGGCATCAAGCAGCGCTTCATTTATTACAGGTTTATATAAATCACTGGCATTTGACCAATACCAAGCTTCTAGATTATCTCCAGCCAACAAAAATACTTGAGTCTGTGGCTGATTAAAAATATTCCACTTTTTGTCCTCAGCTTGCTAGGAGCAGCTATTTTTAGTAAAAGCCCAATCAACCTTATCAAAATCGAGCATCAAAAATAGACTTGGAGAAACACTGGAAGCAAATGTTATTTTTAGTTGCTCCGTCTATCCCTGTCGTTGCCCACAGAATCTGACTGTACAGACCATGCATGAGTGCTTGGTTATTCTAGGCAGATCCTAGTCGTGACCCTTTTCTCTCCCCTCCCCTGTACACCTGAATGCAGAAAACACTCGATTGATTAAAGATTAATACAGCCGCAAACCGTGACAGATGCCTTTCGTCTGAGTGCTTTTGGGGAAAGGGGGGGAAGAATATGGGATGACAGAGAGCTTGCATCAGTATTCCTCTTGGGGATCTATTACATGGAAAGAAAATTGCTATTTCAATTCCCTTTTGTTGCTAAAAATAGCAGCCCCAATTGATTCAAGCAAACAGGGCACCGGCTTAGCACTGCCAAATTTAGAAACCACTGAAGTCCCAAAGAGTGAACGCTAACGCAGTCTAACACATGCCAGCTCATATTTAACAAAGAACAAAGGAGATAAGCATGCTGGCTGCAAGTTAATAAGACAGCAGTAACTTCCTGCATCTTTATGAAACAGAAGCAGAAAACTCGCTGCAAAAAGGAGACAAACCTCACTTCTTGTCGCAATGTAACTGGAAGCTTCATCAGAAACATCATCCAAACCAGAGCTGCAATCCTAGAAATGCTGTATTTAAGTGTTTGGGGTTTTTTGGTATGAAGGGGTTTTTTTTCTGCATAAAGGAGCTAATTCCTAACGGTCAGGGTTTGAAAAGACAGGCTACAGAAAAAGGTTCAATTCCCAAGAACCAAACACTCACTTGGTAACAGCTTGTGTCTAGAAGCTAGGATTGTGGGTAGAAAAAATAGGCTATAAATATCGCAGTACTGACAAGTTCCCATTTCATCCAGAACTACAGCAGGGAAGGGGTTTGGGCAGTGCGCTCCCAAGATTTCTTTAGGCTTGAGAGCTAGAAGCAATCCAGAAATCCCAACAATAAAACCATAATGAAGAGCTCATGGAAATCACAGCAACATCACTTCCAAGAGCTCCTTGTGAGTTCTCCAAGTTCCAAGGTGGCCTTTTACGCACTCACACTCAAGTCTTTGCCATGAGGTCTTTTTCTCCAGTTAGATGGGCTGCTGTGGTATGGATATGGGAGTCTGGTAGGAGAGCGGAGCTTTGTTGCCCTGTTCCCTGCATTCAAGGCTTTGATCCAGAAAACACCAGGTGAAGCCAAGAGTGCCTTGAACTTAAGTTTCTGGAACAGCAAGGAAGTTGTTCCAATATTCTGAGGATCAGATAGCTCAGGACTGGCACCATCTGAAGGCTTGCAGTGTGTTTTGCCCCTGGAAATATGAAGAGATAAGTTGTGCTTTTGAGACACAAGCAGCAAGTAGAAGGGTCTCTGGGTTTGGAGCCTACAAAGCTGGAAGAAGGCTCTGCGTAAGATGTCAACATAAGAAATCAGAGATTTTTTTTTTCTCCTCTTTCACTGTACATTTGTTAACAGGCAGAAAAATTCAGGTCAGTGACATGGCAACAAAAAACCAACACCTACAAATAGAAGAGGATAACAAGTGAACTTGGTAAGCCATGGACATACTCACTTCAAGTCAAATCTATACAGGGTGTCAGAATAATCACAAGCAAAGAGTGGAGACTGGGATAAATACAGCACTAGATCCATTTTTAATCAAAAGGCAACTGTGCCAAACTTGCAGCAAGTGTGATCACTTTAGATAAGAATAACACACCAGACTCACGAGGCAAAAGAAAATGATTTGATATGATGGCCATAAGAAACTATGGCTATGAAGGTGACTGGGACCAAACATAAGAATGTTAGAACATCATCAGGAGCTACCTGGGGAGATGTCTACAATGGTTCAGACCCCAAAAAAGGAACTTTTATAAGGATAAAAACAAATTAATACCTACACTCCTCAGGGCATGATCTCAGCAAAACTGCTGTTCAGCATCATTACTAGCGACCACCAAAGGTGGGAATGCTTTATGAACTTCACCTAGCTACTGAAAAGGATCACCGTGTGATCCACAAAGAATTAGATGGGTTTATAGACTAGAATAATTGAAATATAATACTGCTAGATGTTACGTGGAGACATGGCATTATCAAATGTCAAATGTACACTTCACTTAACTAACTTCACTTAAGAGTTGAGGTGCCCATTGGAGGACTTCCACTGTAAGCAATGGAAGGACCATACCTGGGGTGTAGTTGCTTAATATAAAAGGGACTGTGAGTTACACAACCTGATTGCATCCACTGAGGTGCTGGGAGATGAGTTTAAAAGGGGTTTGTTTGCTCTTCATAAACTCATGTAGTGTAAATACCGAAAACAAAAGGTCAGGTTGGATGAGGCCCTGAGCAAGCTGCTCTAGTGGATGGTGTCCCTGCCCGTGGTAGGGGATTGGAACTGGATGATCTTCAAGGTCCCTTCCAACCCAAACCATTTTATGATTACATTAGGAAGAAAATAAGTTGGTCACAATTTAGACTGTAAAGTAGAATCTTAAAGGAGGGAAGAAAAACGTGTTTCTGACCCTGAAGAGCACAGTAAAGATATGAGGATATAGAACCTGACCTGCTGGAGGGGCCCTGAGATGCAAGAGAGCAGTGCAGGACAAGACAGTGGTAACTCTGGAAACAGAACTACAACCTTGCAACAAGAATCTGTTCATTACTATCCACTTACTGGATCAGAAGGAAATGGAAAACAAAATAAGCCTGACTAATTTGTTGATTGGGTTTGATACATTCTATTAATTGCATGCTTCTAGGCTTCCTCAGGTTGTCAAAGGGCATCAGAGGAGGGTTTTAATCCTCCCTATCTCAACACACAGTTTGACTTCCAGAGTGCCTTTGCTCATCTCTTCATGAAGGACAGGCGAGTTGCAGCCAGAGATGAGACACAAATGATAGAAGAGAGAAATACACGATGGTCCTAACAGGATGGAGACCTTCATAAAGAGGACCTGAACCAGGAGGGGGTTCTTTCCAGAACCCCTTATTGTCCTGGCAATAACTCAAACCATCTTCACAAGCACCTCTGTATTCACAGTGAGGACACCAGTTTCCAAAAACATTTGGGGCATGAAAAGAACAAACAGCACTTTGTAGCAGCTTTTTAGGATCAGACATAAAACTTCTTACGTTCTTTGCTGCACATGTCAAGAGACCCCAAAAATGCAGTGCTAAATACAGCCTTCTCTCTACATCTCTGAAACACCTTTTAGAGCTTCATGACAAGGACCCAGACTATTGAGAATTATACAAAGTCCTGAAACCTTAAAATGAAGGTTTGGGTACCTTTCAAGCACAATGCATCATACAGTGAGGACATGGCACATCCTAACACATCAAGCCATTAGAAAGGAAAAGCAAAACATGGGAGTCAATAAAAACATCCTGTTACCAGTCACTTATTTCCTCCACTCACACATATCCAGGTATTGGATGTGAGAAACCATAGTGTGGACAAGTTTTCTCCTGGTGTAACAGTTTATCACAAGATTAGACCTTCCAGATTAGAACAGAGGACCAGCAAATCCAAGACTTAGTCTCTGGCAGTGGGCAGCAATAGGTACTGAAGGGAGAATTTAAGAAGCAGCCAAGCACATCATGGTACCTCTCCAGGATGTTCCTCCTCTTTGTAGCTTGCAGCTCTGCTATTTGGTGGTGATTTTGGACAAATTCACAGCAGAAAAGCCCATTAAGATCTTTTACAGTAATCCATGTAAACCTTTAGCATCTAATACAGACTGTAACAGAAGAAATACCTCTGAACGACATCCTGCAAGGGACAGTATCATCTCCTCCTGTTCTTTCTGAGACCGATCTGCTAGTTTGGGATTTGGTGGTTTCTCCATCATCTCCTGAGCATGTCAAGCAATGACACTGATCTAGACTTTAAACTGCAGTTGTGGATTTTCAAGTTCTTTTATGTATTTATTCAACAAAACAGGTAAATGTAACAGATATAACAAAATACATGAGATTAGACATGCAGGCAACGCTCTGATGGGAGTCTCTATCAGAATCTCTTTGGACTACAGCTCTGCAGACAGCAAATGAACTAAAAAAAAATTAAGTACATTTAAAAATACCAGAATTATCTAAATATATTCCATCTATTAGAAAAATCATGCTCCTTCCCTATCCCCAGAATTAGAATCTTCATTTTGAATGCAAGATACAGAGTAGAATTTCAGTGCACCAACAATACACCAAAAATAGGCAAGTTGGGAAGCACAGAAAGACCAAGAAAACTGGCACGGTAGAAACTCATTTTCTTCCTAACTTCCAGCTCCAATGAACCCCAAGCCACAAAATGGCTCGGACATTTCTTCACCACCCTCATCAGCACCCTGCCTTGGCCCAAAGATAAACGCTTGCAGCATCCAAGCCTGCAACAAGGATCGCTGTGCCCAAGATAAAACATTCTCTGGGAAAGACATGTAGATGATCTCTGATAAGTAAGGCTCCATCTGGAGCACTGTGTCCAGTTCTGGGCTCCTCAGTACAAGGAGCTGCTGGAGAGGGTCCAGTGGAGGCCACAAGGATGCTCAGAGGTCTAGAGCATCCCTCGTGAGGAGAGATTGTGGGAGCTGGCCCTGTTTGGTCTATAGAAGAGCAGACTGAGGGGATTTCATGAACGCATATAAATATCTCAAAGGTGGGTGCAGGAGGATGGTGCCAGGCTCCTTCCAGTAATGCTCAGTTACAGGATGAGGAGCAATGGCCATAAACTGAACCACAACAAGTTTCACCTCAACACAAGGAAGAACTTCCTTATGTTGAGGGTGGCAGAGCACTGGAACAGGCTGCTCTATTGAGGTGGTCTCCCTCTCTGGAGACATTCAAATTCCACTGTGGACACGTTCCTGTACAACCAGCTCTGGGTGGCCCTGCATTGAACTAGATGATGTTCGAGGTCCCTTCCAACCCCAATGATTCTGTGAAGCTTCTTGCAGCACAGCCCCTGGTAAGAAAGGAAACCCAACACAATCCCAGATGGAAGCCAAGCTGGTTTCACCCTACTTGCTGCCAAATTGGTACAAATACCCCAGTCTGGCTGTGTTGGAACCACATATCCTGCACTCCTCAGCATTTTCTTGGGCAGAACTGGGCTTACTGGCTAAGCTAGGTCTGCAGGAATGAACTTGGCCACTGTTGCACAAGAGCAACCTCACGTGTGGACAAGCCTTATCACTCTGGCTCAGATCACCTCACTTTATGCAGTCACTAGCAAGTTTCTGCCTTGCTTTCTCCTCTGTCATTAATTCAACCTGGATATCTTTACCCTTCACAACAGCAAACCAATTTAGGTCCAACCTCCAACCCTTAACCTCTTCTTTCAAACTCATCATAGTCAAAACACATCAGAAACCTGAAATACATGGGTTAACTTCATGTCTCCTGGACAGCACTGTACTTTTTTTCCACGAGGCCACTTGCCAGTGGTTTACATGTTTGCCTAATACACAGACATGAAAAAGTGCCAGTTTTTAGGAAGGAATGTTATAAATCAGGACTGCTGCCTATCTGTGCAGAAGGAAAGGAGTTTTAACCTTAAAAAAGGCAGTGTTCCATTATGCTGTGCAGTAGAAAAGTGACTGATAAACAGTATCTCTGAAAAGCTGTTTCTTAATTATACACACTTAAAGAGGTTCCTAGCAAAGTCACACCACATGCTCAGTATATTATATTCCCCTACACAAAAGGTACAGGATTGTGCCTGAGAACCATCCTTAGTAAGGTCTACGATCTACATCAATGCTGGGCTACATCAAAAGGAGCATGAACAGCAGGTCACGGAGGGGTTCTCCCCCACTGCTGTGCTCTGGGAGACACCCCCCCCCCCCCACAGTCCTGATCCAGCTGTGGGGCAACAGCACAAGAGCAATGTGGAGCTCTTGGAGCAAGTGCCGAGGAGGCCATGGAGATGCTGTGAGGGCTGGAGCAGCTCTGCCATGGAGCCAGGCTGAGAGCTGGGCTGGGTCAGCCTGGACAAGAGAAGGCTCCTTAAGGGGAGATCTTAGAGCAGCTCCAGTGCCTAAAGGGGCTGCAGGAAACCTGGAGAGGGGCTTTGGACAAGGGCCTGTAGGGACAGG
>JBCJKH010015332.1:10883-21716 GCA_039877255.1 Loriculus beryllinus | reverse complement strand
GCTCAGTCTCCCCTCTTCTGGCAGGTTCAAGCCATTCCCCTTGGCCTGGCCCTACATCCCTTGTCCCAAGCCCCTCTTGTGCTGTTGCCTCAGAGCTGGACACAGAACTGCAGGAGGGGTTCTCTCTAGTGTGCATCAGAGGGGGAAATACCATTCTAGCTCAATTCTAACTCAATTTGCTTCTGTACTTTTCCTCCATGTAGTAAATAATAGAGTGAACCTCACCAAGGAACTTTTGTTCAGCACTTTTACAACATCGTATTAGAACCCCTTTTGCTAATACCTCTGACAGTGATTCTTAAAGCGATCTAAACCACTCATCCGAAACAAATCTTTAGAGTCAGCAGGATCCTAAATCAGGATTCGTGACAAATTGATGTAGTTGGCAGGATTCTAAATCAAGATTCGAGACAGTATCACACATTACAGCTGGTTCAGTGGTGCTTTTTCCTATGAAGCACTTGCAAAACCAGCAATAACAAAAGACATCCCAACCCAGCCATTTCAGACTCCTGCGCTCTCGCTGCTATTAAGTGAATGTCTGAAAGGCCTGAATTGTATAAACGAAAGAGAAGATGGACACCAGATCCTCAGGTGGTGTAAGAGGGCATCCCTCCAAAGGAATCAAATGACTTTGACTGATTTTTAGCCCAACTGAACGCCTTTACAACACAGCAGAGAAGATTGCATTGCTATTGATCAGATACCAGCTATCACCAACGTAGGGGGAGATTTGTGCTTCTTGGGATGCAATAGAACAGGCTCCCAGCCCCTGCTGAGAGCAACAGCAATTTAATAAGTGTTGAAACATGCTTTCCACTGAGAGGAATTGGAGTAATCATGCAGACTGTTGAGAAGCAGGACATGATTCCTACAGAGGGGAGGTTCCTTTGTGAGAAGAGGATTAGCAGCCAGAGTCCCAATCCCAGCATCTCGGCTTTGGACCAATAGCTCCTTGTCTTTCACAAATCTCCTTGTAATGGAGAAAGAGTGACTTAAAATAACATTAGGACAGCAGCACCCACACCGATTTGCCTGATAAAGCCTTTATCCTGATCTTAATAAGAGCTGACAATTGTTGTCATCATGAGTTAGCAGCTCAGAGCTGCAGCCCAAGACCTGCTGAAAGGACTAAGCTGCAGCTCCTGGGGAGTTTTACTGTGTTGGAAGTATATACAAAGCACAGACTGAGGGCCCATTTACTTCCATGTTCCTCCAGTCTCTTGCTTTTATGGCAGGATAAGAGGCTGAAGGTGAGACCTCACCAAGCTCACCTCGCCCTGGTGCATCTGCTGATGCAGGCAGCATCCAAGCTCCAGATCCAGTGTAAAGCTTGCTGTGGAAAGCCAAGAAAACTCACCAGGAGTCTTCTGGACCCAGTTTGGCATTAAAAATTGCATTAACAAGGTCGAGGAAGGCTTGAAAGAAAGCTAAATCTATGTTGTAGGGTGGTGGATGCAGGTACATCCATAGGGCCAGAGGGTCACAAAGAAAACACAGGGAAACAGGATGGCTCCTGACGTGCAAATGAACCTCTCCATGTATATGATATGAAACACTGATCTGTCCATGTTCTTCTATCACCTCTACTTTTGTCTTGCAGTTCTGATAACTTCCTATATTTACAACACACATATCCTTTTGCCTCAGCTCTCTTTCTGGGCTGCAATTCATCTTCCTGCAGGTAGACATCTGAAAGTAGGTCATATTAATCTAAATGTGGACAAATGATTCCTACCCTAAGTGACAACTTCTGTCATGTGCAATTCACCCATCTCCCCTTTCTGTCCCAGAGTAAGTGCGTGCATCCATTAGACAGCGTTGTTGTGTAGGAATTGTTTAAGTTTGAGGGTTTGGGTGTCTTTTGGGGCTGTCACTATTGATATTATAGACAGCAGCACCAGAGAGGAGTCCTGTCTGATGTCCACAGGCCATAGGAGGTAGAGTACAAAACCATCCCATTTCTACAGTATTTTCAGCTAAACTGAATGTTTCATGACAAGGGGAGATTAAAGTTAGATATAAGGAAGAAGTTCTTTACTGTGGGAGTGCTGAGGCTCTGGTAAAGATTGCCCAAAGAAGTGGTAAATGCTCCATCCCTGCAGTGTTCAAGGCCAGGTTGGACACAGGGGCTTGGAGCAAGCTGCTCCAGTGGAAGGAGTCCCTGCCCGTGGCAGGGGTTGAAGCTGGAGGAGCTTCAAGGGTCCTTCCAACCCATGCTGTGATTTTATGATTCTATAGCCTGAGAATGGTTTGCAAAAGACTCAGAGGCTCTTCTAATCTCCACAGTCCACCTGGAGACCACTGCTCTACATGGTCATGGCTGTACCTATCTCCTGGCTGATAAGAGATCAGATGTGCCAGTGACGGCTGAGAAAACCTAGACCGGTTTGATCTTACCCATTCTGGCCTGTAAGTCCATTAGGGATTGATCAACCATCATACTAGGCCATTGAATGGAGAGCCCATGCATTCTGCCCCACCTGTACCCACGTGAGATGAAGGTGAGCTACCCTTTCAATCTGTATGTGGCACTCAGCCATGGGGAGTCCCAAGTCCAGAGCCCAGGGTATGGGGTTCCCTCTGCTGCATAACAATGGGTAAACAGGCAGGAGAGGCATCAGGACCAGCCACAATTGCCTGGGGACATTAAACACAGGAGGGCAATGTTTTTCCCCCATCCCACTGGCTTCTGCACCATGCACCTTTCCCACAGTGACAGCGAACCAGATCGCAAAGCTCCTCTCACACCTTGTTGCTTCTCACCTCTGTCGTAGACCTGGCAAAACAGGCAGGAAAAATGCAGCATTATTCCCATTAGCCTCTAAAAAAGACGTTTGATGGCAAATATCTCTATTTTGTCCTCTGTTGAAGGACTAATGGCCTCATTTTGCAGCTGTCCCATCCTCTGCCTCCCAGCTCTCTTCAGGGCAAAAAAAAAAAAGCCCAATTGATGCTTTTTTGCTGTGACATTTCCAGGTATTTTCCTGCCTTTGGAAACTTAAAAGTGACCAGCACAGATTTAATTGTGCTGGTGGGCAGGACGTATATAAAGGCCTAAACTATCTTCACACTGTGCTTCAAAAAGCTTTGTGGGAGGGCACAGTGGGCTTTGGAAAGGGTACTTAAAAGCTTAGTGCTCACTATGCTATTACTGTAGCAAGGGGCAACATCTGGCTTTTGCATCACAGAGTGGTCAGAAAACTTTTCCAGGTTCATTTTCCTTTTTACTGTGAATTGCTCCTTAAAATCACTGATGGTGGGTGCTGTACAGGACATAAGGATTATTGCTCTTCAGGGTTTTCCGGTAACTGCTTTCTGCTGTTATTAAGGTGTTTTTCTAATTGCAGAAACAAGCTATTATCGCTTATGTCCTCTTCAAACTGCATAACCAAGATGGGATACTGCTTCAAGTCCCCTGTTTCTAAATTGATTTATATAAATGGAGGCAGAGCTGCACTCAGGTCCTAAAAAGGAGTTTTTAATAAAAAAGACCGAGCAGATTGTGTGCTGGGGAAGAGAAAGCCATCAGCAGTAAAAGAAGAATAAGGTGACCTCAGAGCAACTTCCAGTATCTGAAGGGGGCCTATAGGGATGTTGGGGAGGGACTCTTCATTAGGGACTGTAGGGACAGGACAAGGGGTAACGGGTTAAAACTTACACAGGGGAAGTTTAGATTGGACCTAACGAAGAAATTCTTTACTGTGAGGGTGGTGAGGCACTGGAATGGGTTGCTTAAGGAAGTTGTGAATGCTCCATCCCTGGCAATGTTCAAGGCCAGGTTGGACAGAGCCTTGGGTGACATGGTTTAGTGTGAGGTGTCCCTGCTTATGGCAAGGGGGTTGGAACTAGATGATCTTAAGGTCCTTTCCAATCCTAACTATTCTATGATTCTATAATTCTATGTCAAATGGAGCCAATGCCAGCAATCTCTAAAATAGACCTACCACTTGCCAAGGCTGAGCCGACATCAACAGTGGTAGTACCTTTGGGATAACACATTTAAGAAGGGGAAAAAGTTACTGCAGAGGAGCAGCTGCAGCCAGAGTAATGAGTGAGAACAAGTGAGAAACAGCTTTGCATCAGACACTAAGGTCAGTGAGGAGGGAGGTGATGAGGTGCTCCAGCCTGTGATGCAGCCCATGGTGAGACAGGCTGTGCCCCTGCAGCCCATGGAGGTTTACAGTGGAGCAGATCTTCATCTGCAGCCTAGGGATGACCCTCTGCTGGAGCAGGGGGATGCCTGAATCAGGCTGTGACCCCCTGGGAAGCCTTCACAGGAGCAGGCGCCTGGCAGCACCTGTGGCCCCATGGAAAGAGGAGCCCCTGCTAGAGCAGGTTTGCTGCAGGACTTGTGACTCGACGGGGGACCCACACTGGAGCAGTTAATGAAAAGCTACAGCTTGTGGGAAGTCCATGAAGGACTGTGTCCTGTGGGAGGGACCTCATGCTGAAGCAGGGGAAGGGTGCGAGGAGTACTCCCCTGAGGAGGAAGGAGCGGCAGAGACAGGCCATGATGAACTGACATGGGGGGAAAGTGTTTTTAAGATTTGGATTTATTTCTCATTATCCAACTAATAAATTTAACTAATTTCCCCAAGTTAAGTCAGTTTTGCCCATGACGGTAATTGATGAGTGATATCTCCCTGTCTTTATTTTAACCCACAAGCCTTTTGTTACATTCTCTCTCCCCTTTCCAGTTGAGGAGTGGAGTGATAAAGCAGCTTTAGTGGACACCTGGCATCAAACCACCAGAATGCCTTGGTGATTTTAGTTCATACTTCTGAAGCATTCAACTTTTAGTCCAAGTTCCTGGTAACTAGAGCTTTGGGTCCTGCTATTTCTCACCATTTTTAATTCTAGACTTCAGTGTCTCAGGAAGACAGGCCTTTGCATCATAGCAGCATTCCAGCACTCACAGATCCCATGTGTTTCCATATGAAACCAGTTTCTCTGAATTTCATTCTGCTCCTACATAATGGCTGCTCTGCCTACTGCGGTATAAAATTAACTCCAAGGTGAGAGCTTAAACTGAAACTGTGTGCATCGGCACAAAAAGAACCCACACAAAGTTACCAGCAAGAATATATTGTAAGAGATTATACTGCAGAAAAATAGCTGCTGCTGCTCCTTTCATCCTATTTCTGGTGCAATCTCATCTTGACTCATGTAACTCAAATTTGTTTAAAGGAGTAAGATGAAATTATATTACAATAGCAATATGCAGTCATGATTCAAGTTGCACCTTTATCTTCTGCTCATAATGAGAACCTGAAAATGTTAGAAAATTATTACTTTATTAGCATAGGTTCAATTTTATTGACATTTTTTAATTTATGCAAGGTCTTGCTACTGTGGACCTTAAGATGTCATCCTTTAATAGCAGCATTAAATTTAGCTAAATCTGAATCTCAGACTAGAACTATGGGATTCTATTGGTAAAACAATGTTAAATTTTGAAGTACGAAAAAGGGACCCACAGTAGTTGCACATATTTTTAGTGATTTCCTGGACAGGATGAGTATGCATGAATGAAGAAAGTAGGCTTGGTAACAATGATTTTGAAAACAAAACGCAACTGTAGTTTTATAGAATTATGAAATTGTGCTGAGTAATGATGTCTCATATAACTCCCTACGTAAGAGGCTGGTTTGTCTTATCCATCTGCTGATGCATATACACTACTCCATTTGGCATTTGAAGAAAGCTGTGGGTGTCTTTCTGGAATAATAGAGCCACAAATGAATATGCTAGTAATTTTAGAATTATTGGGTTTATTCCCTTTCTCTTTAAAGCTCTCTATGAAAGTTTTATGTTTCTTTGAACTTTTTCAAAGTTGACTGTTAGGGCAATAGAGGTTTCAATCTACCATCAGCTCCATTCTTCTCTCTCTCCCCCTTCCTATCTTTTTTTTTTTTTTTTTTTCTCCTGTCTATTAAATAGAGATTTCAGGATATTTTCTTTTATTGTTCTGATTTTAGAAGAAACTCCAAATCTGAATAATTTTACCAGCTAGGCTAATAACTTTGCGTTCACGCTGCAATGGGCATCAAATTTGTTTGCAATTACCAGTGATCTCCTGTAAAACTCACCAGATTTGAAAGTGAATACCAGGTTATTTTACAACAGAGGTAATAAAAACCCAAATGCAAAACAATCATTTGGTTTTAGAGCCATTATGAATATACAGAGATTGATTCCTTAGTTTTCATTTTAAAAGCCTTTCTATTTTTACCTTGGAATATAATTCACGTAGTTTAGGAGTTATTATAAAATAAATGGTTAATAGATTTTTATTTTCCTTTCATTTAGTGTGGACCAGACAGCTGTGGGCTTAGTCCATTAAGCCACAGTATCTGGTACATGAAAACTACAAATATTCTGAAGTTTCTAAAACAAACAAACCCGAACCTAAAAATTACCCAAACTCAGAAATCAGCCTGAGGGAAGCTCAAGGAAATGAATAAAAATATCCAGAAGGAATTAGAATCAACACTGAAGAGACAGTAATTGGGTTGACTTTAGGCTAACTAATTCACACACTGAAAGTCTCATAATCTGAGGGGTTGGGGTTTTTCTTTAGTGTGCTTAGACTTGTCTTCAGTCTTGTTCTTGGCCCTACTAGAGAGGTGCCACTTATGCATATTTCCTACACCGCTTTTTTCCTATCGCCTTAATATATACACATGCATATATGTGTGTGTGTGTGTGTATATGATATAGATATATGTATATTTCCAGATTTATATGGAAAAGTATTTATTTTAAATGAACTACACCACAAGCAAACTACTGCAAGCCAGGAAAGTAATTACTGCAGGATGAAGTCCTGTGCTCATATGTGACATTTCCCTGGCAACTGTGTGACACAAGAGCTTAAACTTCCAGTTCAAATGTAGTGCTAATGCCTCCTTCTTCACCATTAAAATGTAAGTTACAATATTCTTCCTTTTTAGTAGGGAAAAATGCATACTAGTGCAGTGTGGCTAAATTCTGAGCCTTTAGCCCAAGGTAATACAAAAATAAATTCACTTACTTCAATAAAATGATTTAAAATCTAAACTGGAGTAACTGTAAATAAGTATTTTGCACTTGAGCTCAAAGTTTCTTCATAACTGAAGTGTTCAAGGGGAGCCCATATTTTCACCCAACACCATGTAAAGAGAGCTTTTTTCCCCCTTTTGAAGAAAGTGAAACCTTCCATTTCTGTATTAACTACCTAGATATTCATACAGTCAGCACAAATTACTGGGATGACTCTGCCGAGGAGAGATATATTTGCAGTCAGCAATCTCTCCTCCTCAGATGTCAGTGGTCATATCAAGAAAGCACGCAAAATTAGAAATCAGACTGAGAAGAAAAATAACAGCAAAAAACTTTAGTTTGCTACTTCCAGTAAAGTAAAAGCTCCCCTTCCTAGGAATCTTTCTGGGCTATTTGTATAGCTTCTACATCACCACAGAACCTGACACCATAATATATATGTATGTGCAGCTCCTCATGCAGCCAGCACTTTGCAGAAAAAGCATATTGGCACAGCTTTAAATAAGAAACAAGCCTTAAATAAGAAACAAGCTAGAAATTTTGACCAACTTGGCCAAACTAATGTAAGAAGTTTGAGACAGAAGAAGGATCAGTACCTCAATTTTCTTAGTGTTGCATTGCTCTTCCAGAAAGCAGTGATGAAGGGGCACTTTGTAGGACATCTGGAAACCTGTAAAGAGAAAAGGAAAAGACAATGTTTAGAAAACCAAGCTGGAATCCATCCTTTGCAGTTAGAGAGGGTGTTTGTCCCTCAGACTGGCTCATAGAGCTACAACTTCCAGTTTACACACCTGGATTTTCTGGAGAAAATAGATTCAATGAACTCCTATCCATTCAAATCACTACATTTCTTCAGGTTCTTCTGTGGAGCAATATTGTACCAGTGCAGAGTAATATAGTTTGGCCTCTGGATTGCTCCAGGAGCTTTCAAAATGATTATGAGCCAGTATTTCTACTTCTAAGGTCTGTGAGAGTCAGGATACTTATCAGCTTAAGTGATTCTATGATTGCAAAAGAACAAAAAAACCCACTAAGTTTGCACCTTTTAACCAGAAAGTACCTTTTAAAAGCATTGCAGTTGCTGGTAGAAATAAATATGTCTATTTTAATCTATTCTCTCAGATTTTTTGAGTGATGTAGTATAATGTATGATACTATATCTGGCCATAATGGTAGAATGAAAAGCAAACAAAATACTAGGATATTTTTCTGCTGCATTTTTTACTACTTCAGAGGTTACAGTATTAATAAACCATCTCAATGGCATAGTCTCACTTGTAATTAGGTCTTCAATTTTGGTTATTTCTTCAAATGTGAGACACTAATAAAGGGATATACTGAGCAAAGAGCCAAACTAAAAATATAAACCTTTAGATAATTTTGGTCTTATATGTGGATAAATAGGAAAGAATAAGATGGTTTAACTTGTGCAGCAATGATAGAAAAGAAAGCAGTAAATAAAATCCTAAGCACTGTATATTGCTTACCAGAAGGTAAACTCTGAGATCATATAAACTTTCCTAATGTAAGAGGGATAAAACATTCAATAAAACTGAAAGTGGTCTCCTTTCAAACACATAAGAAAACATAAAATCATACATCTTATCTCCCACATCCTTCTCACATTATTAACCTCTGGAACTCAATGTTAGTCACTGTCAGGACTCTAAAGAACAAAGGTTTGTATAGATAGTAAGAGCATCTACTGTCAAATGTATAGTGACAACTTCATATGATGCTCACATTTCATGGAATTAGCCAGCCAAATACTGGACTTAGAAAAAACTCTGTGCCACATTGTCTCTTCTGAGATGTCTTTGTGTCTTTCTTGGAAGTGCTAGAGACAAGAAAATTCCTGTTTTTTGACCATGCCTACATTTAGAGTGAGGTTACAACATCTGAAACATAATAAAGTTAAGTTTGATTTTTTTCTGCATTCAAATTAGCATCATTGCACAGGATCCCTGCACCCCTAGGAATATGAATAATTTCAGGTCTTCTGTTAAAAAATGAATTTTTCCCAGCATTTTGCTCTCTAGCACTGCCTTTCACTAGGGGTTATATTTGCAGATGGGAGGAAACCCATAAATGAAGAGACGAGAGGCAATGTTTGTTTTAGTCTTGCCACTGTACTAATACAGTGTCTTTGGCTTGCACATAAGTAGATGGGTCCTTCAGTACTCTCCAAAATACATTGTGCTATATTCTCAGCAAATAATCTTATATGAAATGATGATCAGGTGAAATTATTCTCCTTCTGCCTGCTGGTTTTGCTGTCAAACTTAGTGTGTGCTGCAAGCATGGGCCTGGGGAATGAACATCCTATAAACACTTTCAAAAGGCATAGGAGGGAGGAGGAGGAGAGTTCAGTTGTAGTTAAACAGTACTTGCTATTGAATCATTTAAAGATTTCCCAGTTTTCAGAAGCTTTTAGGTACCGTGGTTCAATATGACATGATACATACATAGTTGTACACCAGGTCATGTCAGCCAAAGAAATGTCGTGCCAGTACTTGCAATGTCTGAATGAAGGATAATTTGTTAAATATCATGTAATGAGGTGTTAGGTCACTGGTGCAGCAGAAGGAGGCCTGTGCCACAATGACGTTGCCTTTATCTTTTCCTGCCGTTGAGGGAAGAGGAGCAGTGGCAGCCGTCTGGTTGCAGGTTTCCCCTCCATCCTTCTGCCAGGCCTGAGGGACTCATGCTTGGCAGGAGTGGCTGCTGAAGCAGCTGCCTGCTCTACACAAGGGAGAGGGCAGATGCAGGAATGTCTGCAGAAATGCATAAATTTCCTGGAGTGAGCACTAAGAGGCAGTCCTCTTTGCTGGAGAGGGCTGCATATAATTTATTTTCATTTACAGTCTTTTCGCTTCATGCTAGCAGATAAGTAATTTTCCTCTTCTCAACTACATCCTTAATTATAGTAGTCAGAAAATTATTTACCACATTGCAATTTCTTTCAGAAATTCAGTTTGCTCAATGTACAGCTAACCATGGCATTCCTTTCCTTTGACAGTGTTATTGTGACAGGGTTTGCTAATACACAAAAGCACCATGTCAGGGTAATAATGCTCAAACCGTAGCATCTACCCTAGCCATGTTTTAAAGGGTTAGGGAGGTGTAATAACAATAGACCTTGAATTTCAACTATCCACCCCACAGGACCGTCAGAAGACTTTAATAAGAATAATTGATGCAGTAATCTTGGAAAGCACTTTTGAAATATGACTATATTAAGTTCATTATCATATAACAGAACCATATAGCAAGTCAAGTCATTAACTGGAATATTGTTATAGATTGAAGAGAGAACCTGATTAAAAAAATATTCCATTATTTTTTCTTTTATTATTATTTCAATAGTCAAATGTGTGTTATAAAATGTTCCTTGAAATATTTGAAGATGGATTTTATAATGCATTCAAAGTAGACACCTTCAGCACCAATAAGCTGGTTACTTTAATATATTTCTATGCTCTTATCTATAGCCTTGATGGTTGAATATGTTTTGTTGTCTTTTTTCATTTTAAAAGGAATGCTTTCCACAAGATTCCTAAAAGTGGGGCTTTTAAGTCAGCAACTTTAGAGTTCACATCACTCCATATCAAGCAAGAAAAGATGTATATAGTGAGCAAGGAGTACCCAGGTAGTGCACAGAGGTAAACAAACTATTTCAAAGGGCCAGAGCGGAGCAGAGGAAGAGGAAGAGGAGGAGGAGTGAGTTGAGCAGTTGGCCATGTTATATGGTGAATAAAGAAGTGAGAAAGACAGTGGCTCCTTAGGTTC
>JBCJKH010015325.1:23353-38484 GCA_039877255.1 Loriculus beryllinus | reverse complement strand
TGTGGTTTTTTTTTTTTTTTTCCTCTTTTTTTTTTTTTTTTTTTTTTTGCCAGTGGGAAAAAAAAAAAAAAGAGGAACGGTAATTGTTTTCGTCAAAGGCTGCAGGGAGTTATCAGGGTAATAAAGTTAATTAGCAGAACAAACATCCTTTCACTGCCTTACCAGATTGACGAAAAGAGGGTAATTCAAACTGCAGAGAGATATGACTAGATGAGATGATAAGGAGAAAGATTTTACACAGGAGGCTAACAGAGAGTCAATTTTTTTTTTCATTTCTTTTGGCTTAGTCCATGGAAAGGAATTATGCATTCTCTTCTTTCAGCTCATAAAGTTGCTTATGTATAAAACTTTATCGTTATGATTTCTGCAATGGATGGGAAACGAAGTTAAGAAAGATCATATTACATTGTTCAATTTTTTCAGGGCCTTCCAAATAGCAATTGTTTTGTTACAGTATGTGCAATTTCCTTTTTATTAAAGTGACTTTTCCTAATATCCACAGCACTGTACTGATTGTGTAATGTTCTTCAAAAAGAAATCTGTTTTTACTTTGTCTCCAGGTCTTCAATGGACTCATTGAGTGTGGCCATTGTACTAGGTTCTGAAGTAGCTAGCTCAGAGTTTGAATTAGTTGATGGATTTCTTTGAGCAGCATTTCTTTTACTATCCTCTAGTGTAAGTATGAAAAGAAAGTCCTTGTTCCTGCCAGCGTTAGTGCATGTGACTAGCTTTATGCATGAGTAGTCCTATTACTTTTGCCTCCATTCAGTTACTTGTGAGAATAGGCAGGGCCAAGGTCCAAAAGAAGAGACTCTTTCAAAAGTAGTAACATTGAGGTTTTTAGGTTGCTTTGGATGGCAGTTCTTATCCTCAGGTATTTTCGGTGTTGCTATTTCTCTTGCAAGATTTGAGCCTACCTCTCTGATATAGCTGACATCATACTGTACCATGTTAACACAATATTTGTACATATGGACTTCCAGCAGGTTTTGCAAACCAGAGGGATCTATGGGAGCAAAAGTGTGTTCACCTGATAAAGTATTGAGAAAATTAGCTATTGAATTGTCCTCTTAAACCATTATGAAGTAACTTCTGGTAGAGCTGGTTAGTATCCTTCTGGCATATATGGCGAACAACAGTATGAAAGGTCTATGTAAAGACTCTGTAGGTCACAGGTCCTCCAAAGAAAGGGAGATTCAACTGTCTTAGACTGCACATTGAAACACCCAAGCCTGAGGGTGATCCACCTCTGATATTTTGGAACATGTGGTAGCAACGGTACATCCAATGCGATGAGAATGCTCTGTATTTCTACTGCCAAACTGCTTCTTCCTTCAACACAAGCAGAATGACTCAGAGAACTAGAAAAACTCTTGGTGAAATTTAGTTATTTGTTAAGAGTTTTCCTGTGTGACTGCACCCAAATTCCATAGGTTGACCTTCTGAACCCCATATAAGACTACTGAATATCACTAAAGCAGGACTTTCAGCCTTTGTCTCTCTAGATCTCTGTCTCCTTTTATAGATAATAATATGCCCTGTCTTTATTACCTATCTTTAGCCTACTGAATATAAACGCACAAAGATTGTGAGGCTTTCAGTAATAGAAACATGTCATATATCCAAGCACAACTACAGACTGGGCAGAGAATGTACTGAGAGCAGCGTTGAGGAGAAGAACTTGGGGCTGTTGATTAACGAGAAGCTCAACATGAGCCAGCAGTTAGAACTAGCAGGGTTAGAACTAGATGATTGTTATGGTCCCTTCCAACCCAAACCATTCTATGATAACTACTTACAGCAGACAAGTTCATAATTAGACAAATGTTTCCCACAGACTTTTTTCATAACTGAAGAAGATTCAACTTCTGGAATCAGTTAATGTCTCTTCTGTCTCTCACGCTGACCTGAGCCAACCTTTTCTCAACGATTTCAGTCAGTGAGTTCTTTCCCTTCTTCTTCTCTGTGCTTATCTATCTTCTAACTTCCTTCTTCCTTTTTCTTTATTCTGGCAGCTATCACATGGCTACTTGCACTACGTCAATAATGCTGGCAAATGGAGTTGTCATTGGAACAGCAAATCCGTTTTGTTTGTAATCATGCTGCTGACACTCTCTATTTGTTAACAGAACTTGTAAAGAAGAGATAAAATATAGAACAGAGATTAGATAATGTGGGGTTTTTCTAATGGTGCATTAAGCATATGTTGACTACTGCAAAGGGCTGCACAGGTGCAGATCTGGAAAATGGGGACTAGGTGAGAGGGTGAGTGGGTGAGGCATTTAGCTGCTCTGGATCAGATGCATTTTCACAATCCTTCATTAACAGTCTATGCAGACTCCTTATCAGGAAGTAAAGGCAGCAAACTATGAGCAACGTATAACCAAGCTATTAGGAAAGAACTGTTCACTATCTCCTTTAATAGATCTTCACTGTAAACATAATTAATTAATTAATATGAAGTACTTTAGAGTTATGTATACCATATATTTGCTTTCTGTTTTCAAACTCTAAATAATCAGTGGAGAAAAATATGAAATTCCAGTGGCCATGGTATTCTACAATCCCACAATTTAAGGCTGACTTTAACATTATCTAAGTAATTTAAAATCCCTTTGCAGAAGACTTTCTGCTTCTGACAGAGAACTCAGTTACTGCAGGATCAATGCTAAAAGCGTTACTGAGTGTGGTACCAAAATACTGTAGAAGATTGTGTTGACTTTTAGCTTCTTACTCAGTGGATCTTCCTAGACACATCAACACTTGACTTCAAGTCTTCCCTATCTGTGCAAACCCACTTGTAAAGTCATTCAGTTGTAATGTCTACCTTTGAAACTCTTCACAGCTTTGCCCTACACCACACAAGCTTTCTGTCCATGTGCTGAGTTTTACATGACTCTTCCTTGCCCAGTCATATCCAGTTGCTTCCCCTTTGCCCATTTTATTAGCTTCTGATATGCAGAGTGCAGCTTCTTCTCTCCCAGTCGCTATACATGAATTCTTTTTTCCTGGTATTATGTGAAAAGTCCCTTCCTCCCCTGCAGCCACATTTCTTCCGTTGAAGATTAGAGAAAACAGAACAGGTTTAATAGAACATGATTATCAAAATAGCCACCATCTCAACTACTTTTAGTGGGTATTGTCTCTCTCTTTTCAGTACTCCCATGTCATTCCATTATAATGACCTGGAGAAAGGGACCATATGCTTTTGTTTTTGAAAAGTGTCGAGAGTGCCACTGCATGTGTTAGTAAGTCAGCAATAACAGAATATTTTAGCTCAGCAAGGCTAATATTTTCTTGCAGAATTTTTCATTTAAGGATTGTGAAACTGCCCTGTTACCTCATTCTTGGTTTTCTTTTCTGGCTGCTACACTTTACACTAACTCTGATTTTCTACCTGAAAAGGGACAGAAGAGACCATCCTATCTAAATCAGCTTTCTAAATCAGCTTGATATTATGGTTAGCATCTATATGCCTTATATCTGAACCTTTTTCACCTGGCTTATGCATAGAGTGTCTCACCACACTTATTGAGATAGGGTGTTTTATAGTCATGGAAGAACTTAGTTTATGCTTTTAAAATCAGGTGTATGTTTAAAATGTAAGGAAGTTTGAAGTTACTCTAAGTGTAACAGTTCATGGTTTCTCAGAAGTCTTTAACGGAAAAACGGGTTTAGAAATTGAACATACTTAAATTACGAATTTTACCTTTATTAGTACTTTTGGAGGTATATTTATCACTGCTGAAATTGTGTTCTATAGGTTTTTAACTGTTTACTCCAGTGAATAGGGTTTGTCCACAGTGTATGGAAGCTTGCTGTTAATCTCAACTCAAATAAGCATAAGAATATAATTAAACAAATATTAACGGCTCAAATTTAAAATATTCTTAATGATAAAACTATTTAAATGTTCTTTTTGCAACTGAGGTTTTGTAAGGCCATCTAATCATTAGATGCCTGAAATTATTAAAAACTGCATGCAAACAGAAACTTGTACACAAGGTGGTGATATTAGCAACCAGCTTCTTTTTATTAATGACCCACAATAAATAACAATATATTGTTTTGGCTCTGAGGTATCTTAAGCTAACTTTGGGTACTTGTATAAGGACAGATCTGTAATATCAGCAAGAGAACTGATCTCAAGATATCAATGAAAAGTAACTGCATCTTAAAAAGTCTTCATACCTTTCAGGGCTTCTCATTTTCTTATGACATAATTGCACCGTGAGAATCATATAAAACTTCAAATATAATGATGGTAAAAGCAACATGTATCAGAAAAGATAGATAATGCAACCTTTTATTAAAGATATCATTCATATTTTAAATATTTCTCGTTCTACAACTAACTGGTTTAAAAATAGCAGCAGTTAAGACTGGCTGGGAAGAGAGGCAAGTCTTTCTTTTCAAACTGATATAGAACAAGGATGGGGCTAAAACCAAGGAAAGGGGTAATAAATAATGACAACAGATGTTTGTAAACCTTTTGCTCCTGTGTTCAGTGTTTCCATGTGTTTTCTTGTCTTGATGTGCTGTCAGCCTCCTCTCACCTGGGACTAGTGATATCTTATCAAAGCCTAAGCAGTTCCTCTTCACAACAGGCAGATAATAGTGCCTTTCAATTTATCATACTCGAAGTCTAAAAGAACCATGGGAACGATTGGTCAGGTGACAGTTTGATGGACATTTTGACAGCCCTTAAAGCATCATGGGAAATGGTTGTCACCTGATTTTTCAGAGCAACTGGGGAGATAACCTTCAGCATGACAGGAAAAACAAAAATCTGAATATTTGTGTAGGGTTTGCTAACAGCCCTAATGCTCACTTAAGGGATAATGGGGATGAATTTAGATTACTTGAAATGGAGTTATCTGAGCTGGGATCTCTTTAGCTTGTAAATGCTTTTGACATCTTTAGCTGTTTTTCAACACTTTTTACTGAATGTATAATTCTTCAAACAGAGATAATGTAAGGAGTGCAGATAGATTATTTGGGGTTTATTTTCCCAAACTCTCCACATAACATAGAAGAAACTCAGAAAAATAAAACTAAAATATTTTGCTTCTTGCTTTGTACATTATTGTTCTGACTACCAAAAAATCAGTCCTTATTCAGCATGAAATGAATCTCTCTTCCTGGCACCATTTTAGTGTAAACCAGACAGATGTTTGCACCAGAAATCACCCTCAAAATGGCCACTGCTGTGGAGTCTGCTGAGATTAACAAACAGGTCAAATATTAACCTGAGAAAGACAATATCCTACTCTTAGGTCAAACCTGAGGCTTCTGAAAAGAAAACTTGTAAATGCTGGCATTCCTGCCACCTTGGTTTTACTGCTGTGGATAAGTGCAAGATGCAGTTTTCTGGATAATGTAGTTCTGGTACTTCGAAACACTGAAAATAAAAAATCTTGATAAATAAGGTCACAACTGTAGGTTTTTAAGGAGAAACTGACTGTCAGAAATGGTTCAACTTTTTTTTTTTTTTTCCTCTAAAACGTGATATATGTTGTATCTGTGATACACTAAATCAATGTAGAAGTCTCATTGTTGTCCTCCAAGAGGAACAGAGGAGGTTGATGCCATGGGTGGACTCCACCTGTGAAAAAGCCTATAATGCAACTCAACTGATCAATGCAATCAGGAAGAGATATTTTGGAAACCATTCCTATACTTATTTTAAAACTACGCAGCTTGCTTGAGCAAGTTATGGAAGTTTCCCAGCTTCTTTTTTTTTTTTTTTATTGCACATTATGGACTGTTCTGATCTGAAATCTGTCTGATTCTTCCCACATCAATCTAAACAAGATGCCATTACAGTCTTTCACTCTTCTCCGTATATTAATGATTCCCATGCCACCTTCAATCGTATTTTCCAGTCTTCCACTTACGTTCTGTCAATAGGTTTTTGGTTTCAAGGTCCTGAACAATTGAGCTCTTCTTGCAGCCCTTTCCTAGTTTTGTTTTCTGTTATCTCCATTTTCTCTCTTGTCAGAAAAATGACAAATAGAGCTCCTTCTGACTGCAGAGCCTTGTTCTGTGCAACTTTCAGCTAGTATCCTGCCAGTTTTCCACTTCAGAGTCCCTCTTTTAAAACATGCTTGAATGCTTTTTCTAGTGAAGTTTGCAAGCCACATATTTCTTCCACAAGAAGTTGCAATAGCAATACTGTGATTCACCCTCTCCCATGCTGAAGGAGAGACTATATAGGCATGTATTTATGATCACTGACTGACAGAGAGTAAAACAGCATTAAGGTAAATAAGAGGGATTTTTTTCAGCATTAAATACATATGCTCTCCTCCTTGTCTCTCCAGAAGCAAATTTTAATATATTGTCAAAAGTTTTAACAAGCTGCAGACACTGTTGAAATTCTGTCATTAGAAATTTCAAAATTTCATTTAAAGCATATTTAGTATTTATAAGGCTGTGTAGAATCATTCTTAAATTATAAATAAAAATAATGTTGTCTAGATAGTTTAACATATTCCCTATTATAACTATACTGTACGATTTTTCAGTAAAATTTATTTTGCATAATCTGAAACCAGATTCTTATTGGGACTGCAGTTTAAACATAATAGTTTAGGATGTGATTGTGTGTAAGCATGCACAATATGTCTACGCACACTCCATTCTACACTGACTGAATATCACTATAGCAAGCTACGAGATAATTGAATGCTGGTTGTGCCCGTGGATGTCCACAGTACTCAATGATACACTGGCTTTGGGCAGGCAATGGCAGATGGTGTGTTTGGATGTGGGTTTTTCCAGATGAAGGTAGAGAAATCTCTCTTTAGGCTTTCACAGCTTGCCATGTAAATACTATTGTTCCAGTCAGCTCTGATTTATATCCAAGGCTATGGTAAGATAAAAAAGGGCCCTTACCCTTCTGTCACAAACTCCTCTTTGTTAAAGTTTCTTTTGTCAAATAGCTCATACTCTGATTCATCTTTTTTCAATACTGTGTTTAGTTTTTGATCTCAGTGCTGTTTTACTCAAAATATACTTTAATTGCAAAGCTAGTATTTCCTGAGTAAAAATTATCATTTGTTTTATATTTAGTATTTAAAATAGATTTAATATATCTTTTGCATATTGGTACTGAAAGAATCCTCTAAATAGGGATTTTCTACATTGTTTTTTTTTTAAATAATAGTAAAATCTCTTACTGTAAATGAGTTTAACAAAATATCTCTGAGTGTATCCACAACTTCTACAGAATGCAAGTTGCAACTGAAGGTTTTTCCCTTTGCATTTTTGCAAACAAACAATGTGGTTGTCAGAGAACCTAATCAGTATTTGAGCTGACAAACAACCAAACAAAAAAGGTATTTAGCAGGGCCTCTGATTTCCCTAATGACAGAATATAACCATCAAGGAAACTCAGTAGCAGCTGCTCCATTGTGTTCGAGACTTGAAGATGTCTTCGTTTTGAAAAAGTTTGGAGGGTATTCTTTACTTTCACCAGAGAATATGTAAACAGGCATGTTTTATTTCTTTTTGGTGTGGGAAGAGAGAAATTAGCTGATTAGCCAACTTAATACTGCTTTCTGTGACTGTATGTGTTGAGTTCTTCAGTTTGAAAACTACATCTTGTGTGTCAATTGTGATCAGATAATTGCTGATAAGAAATACGTCTTGCTTACTGAGCTCTCACATAACATCCATCTAGAATTCCAGCATGCACCTTGCAGGAAAGAGGAGAGACATCATCTTTTTGTGGGTGACAGTTTATTTCTCATACTTTTGACTCACATCCCCTTTGAATATTAATTATTTTATTGTGTCTGCTTTTATAATTTAGGTCCATAACATCCATTGCCATAACATGATGAGGCTTCCAGGTAGTGCTAATGAAATACATATAATATTTGAATGGTTGAGTGAATGTTTAGAATGGGTTTTCCCTTGAGGTGGAAAATTGATCTTGTGTTAAACAAGATAGATATCGATAGGAACACCAATATTGAGCTCAGCTGAAATCAATGTTTTCTCGTAACTGACTACAGAAATCTGTGAGTGGCAGCTAAAGAAACAAGAAGAGGGAATGAAGGATAAGCCAAGAGTAGTCAATAAAGCTGAGACAGGGGAAACAAGAAGTGGTCAAGGAGAATAGAACAGCAGATTAGCCTGGCTTCAGTGAAGAACAGCTGTTTTGGAAGTAAAAATAAAATTTCCCAGGCAAAATTTGGAAGTTTGGGTTGTCTGATACAAACTTCAAAATGGGATTTTAGCCAGTGTTATACTGGCTTCGTGACTTGCATGTATTATAGAGACATAGACAGAGGTTTGGCTCTCTCAAACTGGCAGCAATATCTCATATCCAAAAGAAATAGTCTTCAGAGAAGTCTGGAAGAATGATGACTACAATAGCAGCAGGATTTTACTCAGAAAATGAAACACTAAAAGGAATTTCTGTGTTACCTCATTGTGTCATAAGAAACAATTTTCAGATTGTGAAATCTAACGTGATGGCAGAATTAGATATGCTTATATTCAACTGTTGATGGTGGCTTGCTGTATTCTGAACTTGCTTTGGAATCAGAAGGTGGATATCCTCAGTATTGGTTGCACGTATGAATATTTGAAGGAGAAACTGGAGAATTGTTTACTAAATGAAGTACTTGCCCTCTTAGCCTTAAGTGCTGGCAATTCCTTATGACACTTTCGCCAGTCAAGAAGAGGTTCATGCATCTTGGGTGTGTATTATTTAGAATATTTGGCACTTTGTGAATGTACTGAGCGGCATTTGCTTGCTGGCATAGGAGACATCCTCGAAAGAGGAGCTTAGCGAGTGTATGTATCTACCTGTTCTTTTTTTAAGTACTTCACTGCTGCTTTTCAGTGTTTGGTGTTTTGCTGGTGACCTGCAGGCATTTAACTCTACAATGAAGAATTGTCCTCCACAAACAGCTGAAAAGACTTGAATTTGTACTTTCAGTAAGAGTTGAGCTATGAAACAATAAGGTACAAGCGTGTCAAAGTAGATGACTTTCTCAGTGTTTGTCTTTGTTTCCTGTTGCTGTTGATACTCCTGTTTCTCTCTCACCATCTAGCATATGGTACGGGAAAGTGTATATATACATACATATTTTACATAACTAGAAGTCCCCTAGATTCTTCTAAAAATTTCTTTATAATTCATTATAAGAGTCATCAGAATTGGACTGCGAGTTCAAAGATCTGCTTGAGTGATAGAAAATTCAGAGTGATCTTAATGAGGCGATCATTTCCCTAAAACATTGTCAGGTCTTGTTTGTTTACATCTAATAGGAAAGTTAGGGTCAAAATATCAATGAACCTACAGGTTTGCTTGTGGCTGCTTTTTCACATTAGAGCAAAATGATTGAAGAAGCATCTGAGGAGTTTTTACATCTTTTGCTTTATTGACATCCCCATCAGTAAGAAAGCTTTAGTGAGTTCATTTATGAACTCACTATTGCACCTTGAAGGGGACACAAAGTCTATATTAACTTATTGCTAGAATGCTGAATTTAAATGGAGTTGTCTTGAGACACCTTTTTTGGATTTTATATTTGAAAATAGGATTAATTCACAGCCATCTGTTATCTTGCTTTATTTCATGATAGGCCCAGCAGTTTCAGGAAATTAAATGAACAGGCACAGGGGTCACTGTCATTATCTGCATTATTTTATGTGATGCAAATTAAGTCAGGTAGATCACTGCAGCTAATACTCCATATAGTTTCTTTAGTGAAGGCTCTTGCGTTGATTAGGTTTAATTTTACTTAAAAAGGCTCATATTGGTGTCTTCATAGCTGTGTCTTGGTGAGTACCAGTCATGCAAATAGTAGTCAGTAAGTGTGGTAGCTACTTTCTTTTGTCTGTTACTGATTCTTTAGATAGTTTTTGCAGATTTGGGGTTTGGTAGGGAAACAGACATATTGATCATGGATGTTTGGAAGGGAAGAAAGCTTCTCAGTTAGCCAAATATTGTTATGATCTTCAACTGTACAATCTCTTTTCAGCTATAACTGGAATTAGCATATGCAGAAAGGTGATTTAATTCTTGCAATTGTAGTGGGAATGCTTAGAAGTACAGCAAGGTAAGGATGACAATAAAGTGATGTTACACACATTGAGATCAGAAATTGGCATTTGCTATGCACATTTCAACTGTGAATCTGCAAATATTTTTGTGACACAGTTACATTTTATTTGTTTTCCACTTATTTTCATATTTAAGGGCATTTCTCACTTGCTTGGCCTCTAATACTCAGATTTTTCTTCCCAAAAAATCCTTAACACTATACATAAGATTCTAATTTTTTTGCTTTATTATACTGTCTTTCACCACCTTGGTGATGAAAAAGAATCCAAGAGCCAGTACAAAACCCTGCCAGAGCTAATAAATATCCTTCACCAGAGGTGAAAATTAGGCTCTGACATGTTTCTAGCACAAGCAGTAACTTTCAAATGATGTTGCTGTTATTATTTTTCTTACAAGGAGAAGTTGTTACTATAAGACAGAATAACTTTTCAGACATTTCAATTAAAACTTTAGTGCATGGAAAGATAGAAATCTTCTCTTCTTAACGGAAATGGAAACTGAAAAAATTAAGTGACTTAATCAGTGCCCTGTAATGAGTCTTTAGCAGTTTTGGACTTGCATTCAGGAATTCTGTTTTCCAGTCTCATCTGCTTAACATATTGGCTGTAACTATAGCAGTTCCCTGGCATTGTCCCTGGCTTGCACCTCTTTTTCAAGGATCAGCTCTAGTTGTGGGTGTTTCATTAGTATGTTCACATATTATTAGCTTTCTGTGCAAATGGCCCATGCAAGTGTTGTAATGTTCTCTTTCCTTGACTAAATAGTTTCAGGATAGATCAAATTTATTAATATTATTATTATTTTGCTAATGCACTATGTTGCGTATTTGATAGTAAGCAGTTTCACATCTGTGGCTGAATGATAGAAGCTAAAGCTGATATGGATTTTCTATTTTCCATCACTCCGTATCATTTGTAAACTACTTAGTTCTGTAAAAGATCTGCTTTAAATAAATAAATGTATCCTGACTAATCCTCTTTGAATAAGTGGAAAGCATTTAATCCCATGATTCTGTAAATCCAGGGTAGCTGTCAAATTGTGTGTTAATTTTTCAGTATTATCCAAATCGGTTTGTGTTAGATCTTTCATTGACAACAACAATTTGTTATTTGGATTAAACACCTCTCATGCTCTATAACCTTTCATTTAAGAGTCATTTGCATCCCTTTTTTTGGCTGCTACTTCAATCACCTGGATTTTAGCAGGTTTTTAGGAATATTTGCTGCTAAATATTCCCACTGTGTTTAAAATTAGTTTTGGTTTTTTGTGGTGCTCTTTTGGTTTTTTTTTTCTTGATATTGCTAACATTTCTTCATGATCTGAAATTCAAACTATTTTTGTTTGTGTCACCAAGAAGCTGAATTCTTTTACCAGTTTTCAATTTAAGAAAATCAAAATAGATGATTCATGAACTTTATTTCAAAATTTTTTAAAGTGCTTCATTAATTGAACAGCAGCTGAGCGGGAAAACTAATCAGCTCGTTTCAACTGGAATAGCTCATTATAATTTTGTCTGATGAAATCTTTGGAGGCCGGTTTCATGGGAAATGGGTCCTTCATACAGTTGACCCTCAACCACCAATGTCAATTGCCTCCCATAAAGTAACTAAAACTCCTATTAGGATGTGCACTTCCATTTTTTAATTTCTAGGAATAGAAGCCCTTCTGTTGTCTCTGACAATGAAGGAAATGTTTCGGCTCTTCAGGTTCTTGGGAATAGCTTTAATGGCTCAGACTGAGGAATACTGATTTCTAAAACCAGAGTAAATAAGAGACATATTGTCCAAGTAACTGAAATATCTTTCCACTGGTAAATCTCTTAATTGGGCCATAGGAATGTAAAAGATTGCACCTCAATTTTAGCTTGCATATCTAGAGTCAGGCAAGATTCTAGTTTGAGAATCAAGGAGTTTTTGGAGATGGTGCATATATTTTGGAGCTGTATATTACCTCCTGAACTTTCCAGTCTTAATACCATTGCTTTAGGACAGACTTTGTCTTTAACTGTGTTTCACAGTAAAATAATATAGACTCATAACTGAAAGCAAAAGATGGAGAAATAAAGATTCCTGGATTCTGTTCCCTGATGTTGGTTGACCTGAGACAAACTTTTGCCTCACTTTGAGACTGTTAAAATAAAACTTTCCAGTAGAATCTTAGAGTTAGGCCTGTTATGTTTTCAGAAGTATTTTGAGTTGATTACATGAGATGTATGAGAGATGTGTGTAACTGTAGTAACTATAATTTTGGTATTAGGTTTGTGATGATTTTGCCAGTTATCAACAGTGCAGTAAAGTAACAAAACTTTTAGAAAGTAATATCTAACTGTTCTTTAATGTTCAGATATCCAAACATGGGGGTTTATATTTCTACTAAATGAAGAAAAAATTTATCATCCAACTGTAGCTTTAACACTTGAAAATAGCATAATTATAAACTGAAAAGCAAAGTCCTTTTTTTTTTTGGTATCTTGGAGACTAAATACATTTATCAAGTAAGACATAAGCAAGTGATTGATTGTATGGTTTCTCATGTCTGTCAGGTATCTATGAAGTTTTTCGAACAGTGCACACCAGCATAACATAACCTAGATCAAACAGAATCATTAGAGCTGAAAGGGAATTCTAGAGATTATCTCGTCAAACCCTGCTGCCAAGGGAGGTCCACCTAGAGCAGGTTACACAGGAACCATGCAGGTGGGTTTTGAATGTAACCAGAGACAGAGACTCCACAGCATCCCTGGGCAGCCTGTTCCAGTACTCTGCCACCATCAGTGTAAAGTTCTTCCTCAGGTTGAGGTTTTAGTTTATGGCCATTGCTCCTTGTCCTGTTGCTGTGCACCACTGAAAAGAATCTGACACCAACCTTTGAGATATTTGTGTGCATTAATGATCCTCTCTCACTCTTCTCTAAACAGGCCCAGCTCCTGTAATCAATCCTCATAGATAACTAACCAAAATTTAGAAAACACTGACATACTACTTAGCCTAGTATCCATTTTTATGAATCAAATTTATTAGACATATGCAGTGAAGTAATTGATGAAAGAACTTCTACAAATTGTGCAATTACCTTATTGAAAATAACAGAACAGAATGTACTGAAAAGTACTGAAAAATAAATAGTTTTCCTGAGCTTCTACACTGGCCCATACATTCAATAAGGAAAGTAAAGCTGACTATAAAACTAAATTCTAGTTAATGTTTAAAATTCTAATTCTAGTTAATAGTTAAAATCCAGGTAGGATACAAAAATATTTTTCTAGACTTTTTTCACAATAAGTATTGGATTTCTTCAAAAAGAAAAACCGTATTTAGATTAAAAGCATTTTTTTGTGAGTGATTTTCTTCAGGAAAAATTATATAAAAGCAGTTGCTGTGGGGGGAAATATTTGCTTTAACAATCATACTGTGTATATGTCTCTTTTATAAAAGTTGGCAGTGCTGCCAGCACAAGGTAAAAAACTTGAAAATGTTTTCTGCTTCTCAAAATTATAATTTTATTTAATAAGAATGACATTTGCCACAACAGCTTTTCTTTTTATTTGCCTTTTAAATTCTGAAGCACTTTAGTTCGGTGGATTATATTTTCTATTTTTCTGTGCCACCACGAGGGTAAAAATTTACTTTTCCAGGACAAGTTGCTAGCTTAACTTTACCTAAGAGCTGAGAAGTGGACAGTATTTGGTGTGCTTCATAAATAAATTCTAAAATTTTGAGGTGTATCAGTAGCATGATTAAATTAAAATCTCTGGTGAAGGTTATTGGCCTGGTTTCCATCTGATTTCCTAGTACTTGAGGGAAAAATCAAGGCTCTTCAATCTTCTCTTGGAAGCATCACACAGGAAGAATCAGACTGTTTATCCTGTGCAAATAATAAACATGAACTCAGCCTCAAGCCCAAGCAGTACATACTATTTACATTTAAGATACCATCTTCTCTGTAGCAAATGTGGGCTGAAGAATAATTATGGAACACAGTGTTTGGAAACTATTTAAATCTACCCCTTTATGTACACATGATGCATTTGCCTGATATCATGCGGGTTTTAGCTTCTTCTGCTGCTTAGCCAGACTGACCAGATTTAGCAGGCATTTTCACAGGCATTTTAGTAACGAATGATCTGCTATCATTTTGTAAGTATGTAATGTTATCCTACAAACAAGTAACTTTGAGTTTGTATATTGAGTATTCACCATAGAAAAAAGAAGATGAACCAGGACGCAGGAATATTGCCCAATAAATAATTAAATTTGTAGTACATGGCTCTCAAAATAGTCAAGTATACTGAGTTTAAATAATTTGTTGTCTTTGATACACAATTTCGTTGTTGCACTGCTTTGCATCAAAGTACCTTTTCCACCTTCTTCCGAAAACTCTAATATGATTCTGCCCTTGTATCAGCTGCTCCAGAGGCATGTCTGATTTACACAAGTAAACAAGAGTTTTTCAGTGACTTTCCTGGCATAATGTCAAGGAGTTTAGTAAACTTAGTTCTCCCCTTATTATATCACCTTACGTGGATAATTCATGGCTGAGAGAGTCATATTAGAATCAGTTTCATATTTGATACAAGTGAGTTTTATAGGCATGACTACCAAATAGTGAAAAGACCATATTTTAAATCTTCAAGAAAGAATTGTATCCCATGCCAGTGTTTGTACACGTAAAAGCCATTGGAACTGATTTCTTGTTTGCACACAGGGATGTAGCTAACCTAGTTGAACTTTTTATTGTGGATTCAGTGAAATTTAGAAGCTGTATTAAAAATACTATGCTTTTCCCTATTCCTGAATAACTTAAATCAAACTTTTTCAGAATTTAAGATCATATTACTGCAGGAATTTTATGTTTTGTACTGCCTTGGAAGACAAATTCCAAAATTTGTCACTGCCTTTGAAGCCCACAGTGGCAAATTGGTAATGGTCACGTGAAAGAATAAAGTGGCTTTAAATGTTGTGCTTATACACTAAATATATACAAATACTGTAGATACTATAAATTTGTTTGAAGACTATTTATTTTTGTTACCTATTTTCCTGTCTAA
>JBCJKH010015325.1:0-23253 GCA_039877255.1 Loriculus beryllinus | reverse complement strand
TGCACCTCTTCTCTTTTAAATGTATGCCAAAATTTCAGTGTAGGGTATCTGTAATGGCTGTTTATTAAAAAAGCAGCCTCTTTTACTTCAAATGCCGTCATGAAACCGCTTCACTGATGGGCACTCTTTACTTCAAATAACAGAGATGTTCATGTAAATACTACTGAGTTGAAGAGAATCATCTGATGAAATTAAGCAAGTGTGCCCAAAATCTGTGTTTGTGTGGAATTTCAGAGCACTGTAAAAACAAAAGGTTTGCATTATTGAATTTCTGTAATATTCTGGTTTGCTTTCACATGGTTGTGTTTTTCAATAATCCAGTTTCAGCACTGTGTTTGTCCAGAGCTTCAGAGGAATTATGTTGTGGCTGATGTTGACAGATTCAGCTTCATGTTACTGGCTCCTGTTACCAGGGACTGTCCCTCATCTGTGGTTCTGCAGCAGCCTGGCAGACCCCCAACCATGACCCCTCCTAGTGCTACCACAATCACACTATGAATGTGAAACACAATATGGATCCATGGGGTAAAAATGACAGTGACAGATGTAAAGTAGTGACTAAGCCAGTGCAGTGTGATGGCTTCATTAGGTGTTCCACTGGATAAAATGACCTGTAAAGAAGGAAATGGCAGTCTCAGGGAGGACATTCAGGAAAGATCCCTGGGCTGAAATATATCCATATTTTTTATTCATTCATTTGCTTTAGTCAACATCTATGTAAATGATAAATTCTCCTTCTTCTAAGCTAGTATCTATGTGCAGTCTCTGGTTGCTGCCCAGCCAGGGACAGTATGGGACATGCCACAGGGGCCTCTCAGGTCTTACTTGAATTCCATAAAGAAACAATGTGATATATAGGATTTTGTGGCTGCAAAAAACACAACCCCAAAATGTAGAATCGTAGAATATATAGGGTTGGAAACGACCTCTAAGATCATCTTGTCCCAAACCCCCCTGCCATGGGCATGGACATCGCCACAGACTCCTGGTCTGAGCAGTTAACTATGAATTTTAAGGATGCTTATATGCCCAAATGCTCAACATATTTCAGTGTTTCCTTCATGTTTGTCTACCCTCAAGTGACCACATCCATACCATAAAGCCATCAGATAGGAAAATGCATAGTTTGAACTGAGTTGGCAATTCCATGAGACTGTTCTATTGATGATAGTTGAGCAAGGTATGCTCTGTAAATCAGCTCTCAGTAGCTTCTTTAAGCACTACATTAAATTAAGGTCTCTCTTTCTTGTCGGGTCGCTTTCCCACATTATGTCAGCAACCATGTTTTTTTTTTAATTAAGAATTTTTAGACCCAGTCCTTGGATTTTGTACGGATTAAATTTTGTCAAAGCAGGGGAGTAATGGAAATTTCTGTATTTGAAATAAAAATTCAGTGGGCATGGTTTTGTTGTCAAATGAATGCCATACAGTCTCTTCAAGAATCTGAAAGTTAAACGCATTGTAAGTAAAGAAAAAAACACAGTTTAGAATTGTTATTCAGTTGGGGGTGGAGAACAACAAGATTTAAATTTAAACAAAAAAATCAATTTTAATGAGATGCAGTAGTCATGAGAAATGGATATTTTATGGAGAAGAAGCCCTCATGCTCCCAGCTTTAGTTAGGAATTAAATTTTTCAAGATATTTATGTGGGGTTTTTATATATATACTTATTTCATTGTGTTATTTTAACTGATATGAAAAGAATCTAGGCTTCTATATTGAAATAAAATTCATAATTAATAATCTAAATAAATATTTTGGTTTAAATTCTGAGCATTGCAGGTTCATAGTCCCCTTTAATGAATTAGAGTCCTTTGGGGACAGAGCTTGTCATTAACACACATCATCAGCTGATGCATTTTGATAATCCATAGAGTTAGAAGAGAGAGGAAGCATAAGCTACTGAAGCTTGCAAAACCAATCCCCTAAAGCTTTCATGTTTTATTTGAGCATATGTTTTGGAAGTGGTGGTGTTGACACTGGTGGCACTAATCTCCTCTTTATCTTGTTTTGATTAAAAGGATATTTGAATATTATTTTTGGCAAACTTTTATCTAGCCTCAAAGGAGTTCTCTTGTAGAAGCAACAGAGAAATAGCTATAATAAACACATTGTATCGTACACTTACATCATACATTATAGCCACTGCTAGTGTACTCCAAGAATGCAAAATACTCCTGAAAAAATCAAATGAGCTTGCATTCAATGCCAAACATGCAAAAATATAAAATTATGCTCTATTTTATTTTTTTCTTGTTTGTTTTGAGAATGAAGCTATGTGAATTCCTTCAGCTGTGTGAGGGAAAATATATTAGATTATTCAGTAATTCACTTAGTAATATATATATAGTTAGGAGACGAAAGGTTACAGAAGTTTTATGAGAGTCTACTATTTTTTATAAAAGCACACATCCCCTTTACATCATTTTTGTGGCCTGTCAGATGTCTGGGTTACCATTCCATCAAACCTTATCTTTTTGTACTTTATGTGATATTAACAGTTTAAAACTTAATTTTCAAAATACACAGCAAAAATATTTTGCATCATTTTGCTTTACAGAATGTGCAGATATACATAACGGTCCCACAGATAGCATGCACTGTGAACAATCTCTGTGTTCTTAGTTACTGCAGAAAAACTTATCTGGACAGAGTTCATCCGTTTGATACAATATCACAATTAGGTCAGATACTTATCTTCTGCCGTCCTTTTGCCATTTTTTTCCCTTTAAAGCAACAAGGTGAAAGTGCACAGTAAGCCTTCTTTATGTATTTGTATGACAAAGTCTGATTCGTAAGGTGCTGGATCAAGCCTCAGTTCTCCATTCAACCGTGTTAGCATACTACTTCAGTTCTTCATTCCTGTGGAATGTGCTTATAAATAATATTGAGTGTTTTTAGAGCTTGCTTTCCACAGACCCCATGCTGCTTATTTTGGTTCTTAAATATGGATTAAAGTGTTTAATTTCAGGTTTTAAATTGCATATACAATTTCAGTTGAGAGCAATGGTATTCACAGTTGCTCAGTAAAATCAGATCACTTTTTTATGCACTTAATTTCAGACAAGCCATTCTAATTATACAGAGCAGTAACACATCCCCACCTAAAGCCAGCAGTATGGATTTGTTAATATTGGGTCTTACTGCTCAAGGAAAGAATAGAATCACGTGGGGTAACATGGTGGAATTATTGGTTGAAATTTATTTTACTTTCCATCCTCTTAACATTGTGTTTGTGTGATTTTTCAAATAATTTATAGTTCAGCAGAAATAGTTACTAATTTTTATTTCTTCTTCGAAAGCTACAAGTGACACTCTTCTTTTAGTCATAATTTTTTTTCACAGATGGGACCTTCTTTCTGTTATTCAGCTTCTCAAGGCTCAGAGAGGGTGATGTACTTCCAACTGGCTGATGCTTCTCTGCATTTGACACCACTTTGTTTTTGAGAAATTCAGAGTTCATGTGACCTTGTCCTTCTCTTTTTTGTTATTTTTCAAACTTTATGTCTTGGGAGTGGCTGCTGGCTACATCCAGATATTCAGGTCACATATGTTGCTCTCCTTCTCTGTGTGGTACCAATGTTAACTTGTTTCTCTTTGCTGAATGTTTCCTCCAGCTCAGACCTCCCCTGATTTTGTCCTTGCTGCTCTGCTTCATAGATTATTTCCGTAGACAAAATGTTCAATTGTTCTTGTCCCCTGTGTTGCTCTCTCTTATTTGATATGTTGCTGTAGTTATGCTCCTTCTCAACACGCATGTCCTCAGAGCTCATATGACCTTGTTTTGGAGTTTCACTAGCTGGCAAGAAAGCACTCAGGTTTTATGCTCGTATTCATTTATGTTCTTCCTCTTGTGGTACAGAGGATAGAGAAGTCCTGTTTCTCGTTAGAAAGTGCTTGTGAGACTCCGAACAAATGTCCTGCTCTTGGTTGTTGGGGTGGTTTTTTTAATAAATTACACCCAAGAACAAAACCCCAAAGTGTTATGGTCAGGTCCAGTGTTCCAGTTGTAGCTGTTCAGTGCTTGGTACTTCAGGGTTTCCTTTGTGAGGTGCGGTGTCAACACCTGCATCCTCTTTTCTTTTCTTGTAGGTTTTTCTGGGTTTTTTTAATGACTTGCATACAAAAATGAAGCTGTTGTTGTTCTACAGGGGGGTAATTGCAGATTTTGAACTCATGTCCAGAAGTAATTTTGAATGAGCAGCAGTTTTAAATATTTTTGTCCCCTCCTCTAACCCACATCTCAATATCTTAACTATCAATGCCTTTGAACAATACACTGACCACATATCTTCTCACTGTGTAAGAGATCCTTGACTTCGTCAGTTGTGTAGCAAAGAATATGTCATTCTTAAGAACCCGTGTTAAGTCATGAGATCCAGTAGGGACTATTGTGTTAAATAACAGCAGCACTACCTTCCCTGAAGGTAGCAAACCCAGTAGGTTGTTAAATTTTCGAACAAGCTGCAGCAGTCCTGAAGACATTCCCTCTCTTCTTCATTGACAGCTGCTGCTGTCAAGTCCTTGCTACACATGCTCTCCTTGTTCATACTCTCAAACACAGCAGAGAAGGAGCAAAATAAACACACTTGGTTTGATGGAGATGGTGATATGGAGAAGAAAGTTTAAGGGTATATTAATTTTCAAGTACTTTAGTATGATTAAAAATTAGTTAATATTAAAATAACATCTATGACTACTGTCTGAATTTCATAGGCTTTCTAGAAGATTCTGTTGAAAAGCTTTCCATTAGTCTAGATCATAGTGGTTGAGTTGATGCCTACAAAACATTAAAAAATCATACTGATGAGTGTTAGTAAAGGGGTTTTGTTAGATTGGTAGAATCTTTTATAATAATGTCTAGAGCAAAATCGTTAGCATTTGCAGAAAAACACCTTGGCTTTGCAAAACTTCTTTTGGTTTTAGATCCTTTATGGAAAGTTCTTTTGTTTAGTTACCCATTTGACATGGAATAGTTTGTTGGTATACTTCTAGGAGCAGTCACTGTGCAAGTGTATTTATCTACTCCACAAAGACACAGTTAAAATATTTAGTATTCCTGCAGCACTTCTCTTCACAAGAAATCGTTGTCTTGGAAATGACTGGATCCTTGAATTGTGTAAAAGCCAAATTATATTTTGGCCTAAGAAAACTTTTTCTTTTCCCTTTCTTTTTTCAAATTTAACACACACATTATGTATTTAGTTTATAGACACAGGGGAGGTGCTTTATAGGACATACATATGTTGTATATAAATCATGAAACCCAATGAAGCATCCTAGAAGAAAACAAAGGTGGTAGTTTTCTGGCTTCTGTTCAAAACTCTTGTTATATTGTAGAGTACTTACTATGAATGCTTGGTAACAAAAAGGCAGAGATACTATATTATACAAATTCTTAAAAGCCTGTATCTAGAGACAAGAAAATAAAACAAGAGATAGGTTTATATGCACAGTCCCTGCTGTCTGCTTCACCTCTCCTGGGAAGTAGCTGTGGTACAATAGGATTTGAAGGTTAATCTTCAAATTTCCTTTCACCTTCAAGTGAGTAACCCATGTCATGAATTGCAAAAAAGCTGTCTCTTGACACCTAGTGATGCAAAAATGACTTGAAATAAGTCTTTCTGTTAGAAAGACTTGGAAATCAGACTTCCAAAGTTAAAACTTTATTTTTTCTTTAAAAATTTTCCAACTATCATTCAGGTTTAGAAGAAGCTGAACTTAAATACATGTGCGTAACAGGACATATCAGTTTTGAAAGCATCCAGTTTAAAGTTTTCTTCTGTGAAAATTAGTTATCTCTTTCCTTGCTTGCATCATTAAGCTGTTTTCTTGCTCAGGATCAAGAATGCTATATTATGTTAAAGCTATTAATATTTAATCTCATATCTTAAATTGCTCAATAAATGTTACAAGTAGATATCTGGGGGGGGTTGTTCTATAAATGTTTACCAGAGCTTCTCTTCAGTCTCTGCATAGATAATTGGTCTAGGAAATATTTCTGAAAGAAATAATCTGTTTGAAATTTCTTTGTGAACAAAGATGTTTCCTAGAATTAATTATTAATTTGACAAAATGTATTTTAAGATAGTTGTAGCTGATTTTTGTTACAGTTCTTCCCAGCACAAATTTGTATTACAATTATGGTTAATTGTTTAAAATGCAATTTTAAATCAACTAAAGATGACCCTCACTGTATTTCCTTTTTATTCTCTGTTATTCCTTTTCAAATCATACTTACATGCATTATTAGTAGCCATCGTCCTTTCATCTAGTTACCACAGCAGTACACTAACTCTGTAATTTACTGATTTTAATACCATCTATTTCTCACTGAATATTGGTGCATGAGCATAGAATATTTGAAAAAGCAGCAACAATGAAAGAGATGAACAGTATGAATTTCCCATCAATAATTTCCTTACTAGTTCTCTGATAGTTGTTGAAAACAACTGAGATGCATTACCTTCTGCATTTTGTTATACCTTTCTTTCCCCTCATAATAAAAGGTTCTTTACTCTTTCAGGAATAAGTAATTGCAGACCATGGTTAGTCTTCTTTTAGGTGAGCTTTAGTCTTTTGTTGGAGAGTAAGTTTTTCAGATGATATCTCTTCTGATTCTTTTTTGCCCAGTTCTTTTGGATACTAGTATAGTGTAGAGATATCCAGAAGTAATCTTGCTGATAGACTCAGAGGGGAAAAAAATAACTGAAAAGATTGTTTGAAAAGCATTTGCTCTACTATATGACCTAGATATGGCATGAGCAGTGTCTGATACAGAGGAAAGTATCCTCCAGTATGGACCCACCTCTTTAGGAAGGATCCATCCAAGGTAGCGTAAGATAAATTATAAGAAAGCTCCTTTCCTGACTGAATTTGTAAAGAGGACTTGAAGGCTGGATGTTCCTGATGTTTGCTTATAACCAAAATGCAGGAAAGATTATATTTAAAAGCTAGTGATACTGGTGACCTGAAATGCCAAAAGCTCATGAAGATACCAGCCTGCAGAAAAGTAATGCCAGTTTTAAAGGACATAGTATGAGCTGGAGAGGATCTGCCAGCAGTTCTGTCTTGTACTGTAAACAGGCTTTTATAGCATTACAAAATCTTTTGGCCACACCAAAACAGAGTTAGATTTCTCCTTTAGTATTTATTTATATAAAGAGAGATAATGAGTCTATTTTTGTTTTTATTTTAAAGTGCTCTCCAAGAGGGAACAAAACCCAATAGATCATTCTCTGTCTTCCTCAGCAGTATATTTAACGTTCTGAAAACTGCCCTCGATTGTACAGCAATCAAAGTTTTCACTCTCTTTCCATGCAGGAGCTAAAAATTCTGATAAAAGTAAGAGGGGTTTGGGTTTAGATAGAATTGTATCTTTTCCATTTCAACATCACTAAAGCTGGCTATGAGAATAGAGCCAAATTCTTATTATTACACTTCAACCATTGCAAAAATGCAAGAATAAATTTATTTTATTTTGTACTGACAAATGCTCTTTCCTCTTAATTTTGTGGGAGTGTTTTTCCCCCTACAAGGAATAAATTGCATATTCTGGAACTAAGTTAGTCATGCTGAAGTTCAGAATTTATGAAGCTGTTCCAGCAGAGAATGGATACGGAATTGCAGCAAAATCTCAAGGTCACTGGGAATATTCTTTGGGGTATTCTTATGTGGCTTATCTATGCTCACATGCCTAATTTTTTTTCAGTGCAAAGAATAGCCACTTGCAGAGAATGGAAGCCTTAGCCCGGCCCTGTGCCATCCCTTATTCAAGTTCTTTTATACTCCTTTTTTTAAAGAAGCTGTCAAGTTCTTTTCTGAAGCTGACAGGAAAGGCCAAATCTGCAGTACAGGAAGAGAGGCAAAAAAGAAACTTTTTGTGTTGATGTTTTACTAAGTGAGCTAAGGAGAATTTTAGAATCATGTAATTTACTCTGGAGGCATTTACTGTACATAGCTATAGTGATGGTAATTTCTTTCATTGTGGAAGTGAAAAGATAACCATCAATCAGTTGTCAATTGGTCAATTGCAGAAGTGATGAAAAGAAACTGGTAGGAACAATCACTTCTGTGGCTACCTAGACTATTTGAGGTTTTAAGGAAAATATGGGAACTGGAGTCCGTAGAAGTGGAGTGAGATTGGAACATAAAAATAATCTGTACAGTGGTAAATGCATCCCCTATAAATACAGTATTTGGGGGTTTGTGTGGAGTATAAGTGTTGCAAAAATAGACAAAATAGAATGTGCATTAAAAGACCTTTGAACTGAGCATGTTGAGAACTGGAGATGTGATACAATGCAAATACATGGACTGTTTAAATAGAGGCTTGAAGATGGAAAAGGTTTCTGGAAAAGATCTGTAAACAACTGAATTATTTCAAATATTTTTAAATAGCCAACAGTCATTGCAATTATAACTTTATGTCTGAAAGAAAATATGATTTCTGTGGTTACAGAATAAAGGAGGCATTATTATGTTTAAGTTGCAAAGTATTGTAAGAAATAATATGAGGCCAGGTATAGAACTGGTTTTAAATATATAATGTAGAAGTTGTTTTTAAAATGAGCTCCATGCACAGAATGGCATGAATGATGTGCATTTAACAGTTATTTCAATAATGTGAAAGGCACATATTTCATTATATATGCATATTCCAGTGGGGGGTAAGCTTAGGACAGAAGTAGGAAAAAGATTAAAATCGTTTATTTATGAAAAGAGTTCAAACATTATTGATACAGGGTGGTAGTGTTTTGTTTTGGGTTTTCTTCCCCCCTTCTGTGGTAGGTAATAAAAAGGATTACAGGCCCTCCAGAAGGATGAGATATCATCAGTTTGTAATCCAGCCCATGGTTTCCTAGATACCGTATTGTCTATTCTGTTCCGCTATGTGAAAAATGTTGAATATCAACAATGGGTTTCAGTGCTGTATTGTTGAGTTTTGTATGAACTAATCTAGCTTCACTAAAAAAAAAAAAAAAAAAAAAGAAAACTACAGCTTTGGACAAAAGTCTATAGCCAGTGCATTCGTAACTCCCCATGCACAAGAGCTGACTGTGGCTCTGGGAAGACATTTTACTCATTTGCTTTCTTTTTTCTTGTAGTCTTCTTGTCCAGTTCTCAGGTGTTTACCACCTATTTGAAATTCACCTGTATGGGTCCCGTGTTTGAGAAAGTCCCAGGACCTGTCAACTCTATAGGCCTCAAAAAGACAGCTCTGTTCAGGGTTTGAAAGGTAAGCTTTTGCTTAAGTCGTGTGCTGTCTGTGCTTTAAGATGCTAACTTTATTGGCCTAGTTCTGAAACTTTGCAGCTTCTCACTCATTTGCAGCTTTTGTAGAGAGTGAGCGAGGGGAAAAAGTTGGAGCTTAACAAGGGAAATAACCATACTTGGCATGAGAGGTGTGGGGTTAGAAAGGGGATGGATTTGAATGAAGTGTGCCTTTCCTCTCATAAAAACCGAATCGTAACTAACTAGTGAAAGTAAGGAGTGTATTACCTGTACAATGAGGTGTTTCCAGAGCAGGTGTTCTGCAAATAAATATGCTCCAAAGATAGAGTAGGAGTAAAAGGAAAAGTGTTTGACCTGTGGGCATGATGTTTCCAGGACATGGGTAGCACAGACAATGGTGTGGTTTTGAGCTGCCTTGCCATGAGCCCTGGATTGTTTTCTTTCTCTATCTTTTTCTCTTTTTTTCTCTCTTTTCCTTTCTCTCTCTTTCTTTTTTTTTCTTTCTTTTTCTCTCTCCTTTTATCATTCTCTTTTTACTTTAGTCTCAGAACTGTCTTAACGTTTTATGGAAATGCTACTGGGGATGCTGTTTACTTGCAATAAAGTGGGCGGAGAACAATTGAGGGTAAATACGATTTATGCTCAGAAAAATCCTGTCTTTAGTCCAATTTATGAAAGAATTTGTGAGGGTTTCTTTTCTCTTCAATTAAGTTTTTCCTAGATTTATTAAACCAGTTCAAGAAAAAGCAAAAGACCTTACAACAATAAGAATATATATGTATACAAGCTGTGGTGAACTAGATTAGATGCACAGTATATCTCTACTTCTGAATTTAAAAGTGTAATGTTAAATGTTTGACTTTAGTGTATGCATTTTATGTTAAAATATGTCTATATTTTTAATTGCAAATTATTTTCTGTATATCTGTATTTCTATTTAGATCTTTTCCATACATAAGATTGTGAATTATTTTAATTCCTTGGAAAAGTAACTTTATAGGTAAATACTTTTACACTTACATAAATGTGGAAGGATGTCTTTTATGGAGTAACAGAATCTCACAACCGCTTTATTCATATTAATATGGATAATATACCGATATTGCGATTAGAGACCAACTTCCAAAAATCCTCAATTTTCTTGTCTCTGTTGAAGACTTTTGCAGAAGATATGCCAGCTTTCAAAACCTTCTCTTTAGCCAGCTAAAGTGTGGATGATTTTCCCATCCCCCTTTTAACCTAGGAATTAGAAGAAAGTACAGATGATGCTTGCTTAACCCTGCATTTAGTGCCAAGCCGTGATGTGCTCCCTATGAAACCATTTCTGACCCTCTGCTTGCAGTGGTGAGCCTGAATTTTTCCCCTTCCTTGCCCATCATTGTCGGTCAATTATGGGATGGAACTGAACCAGAAAATCTGGTACAGTCTGGCAATTAGTACAAAGGGTTTCCAGTCTAGTGTGAAGACAGAGATGCAAGAGCCCCAGCAGCTAGAGAAATAGTTTTGATTGGCCATGGACATTGCCTTTTAGTGCTGCTTGGTTACTTCCTAAAGATACTGCCTCTTCTACCCTACAGGTCTTCTCCTTAAAGTACTGCATTACAGGCCTACTTTTTATAAGTCTTTTGGGAAGTGGGGGGGTCTTCTTTTTTTAGCTCAAGCTTCTCCCATTTGCAGACTGTCATTTTAACCCATCAAACAGACACATTTTGACTTCTACAACAAAGAACCAAGTTATCAACATTCACAGAAACTGACATTTTTAATTCAGGCTTCATTATGTCTTCAGTTTATGACAGTGAGCTACAAAGACATTTAAAGTTTTTTTTCTTTTTTTCATTTTAAATTCAGCATTGGGATGTTTATCTTTTAATGCTCATATTTCCCTTTCTACCTTTATTCTTTAGTAATATATAATTAGCATTATCCAAACCATTAGCTATTATCCACTATGACTTTTGACCTTTGTTTTTATCTATCTAGCATTTCAAAAATAATTCACAATACAAATTTTAACTGTTTATGTTATATCGTTATAGTAAAATATAAATAGTTAAGCTCCCTAATAGGTTCATCATAAAAACAATCTCTTTGGATGTTACTAAGATTTAATGAATTGTTACATAGTTGTAAACTTGTTAAATAGCTGGTATTTTAAGATATGAATTAATAATGAAAAAAAAATTGCAATTCAAAAATAATATACAGAAGTCAGGAGTTTTCATATCTAACCGGCATTTTCACGAGCTATCACTGATATTTCCTGCTGTTCTAAAAGAAAGAAAAAAAAGTCTGGTACAAGTTTGGCTGCAGTTTAGAAGAAGAGCTGGTTATGCCAAATAAATGTTTTAGGCTGTTCTTTCCAGGAAAGCTGCTAACTTTGCCAAATATATGAAGACAGTACTCAGTCAAATCATGTTCAAAACTAAAATTCAGTATAATTAGATAGCACAGCAAGCTGTTGCCAAAGTAATAGGAACATCAAGCATTCAACCATAAGCATAGTGTTTTGTTTGTGAGTTTTTGTTTTAATACGAGTCAGCAGTTTCTGGTTTATGCTTCAATAACTGTGTATTTCAGATGTTGTCTTTTGTAGTTGTATAAAAGTAAATGTGTGATCTAATTCTCATATGTGTATGGGAAATATTACAAATACACATTCAGAGTTTATATTGTCATTTTTATTTCATTCTGTCTGTCTCTGCACAGTGGTACTATGGGAGTCCCTGAAGGTGGCTTTAGGCACATGATAGCAGAATATGCCATTCAGCAGTTAAATACTCTTTGGCTATATTGTTGGCAAGAAGCAGAGTAGCGGGGGCTGAAAATGTGATGACTGTGATTAGCACACTGCCCACTTCAATCCGGTACCTCTTATTTTCATATTTATCACTCATCTTCTTTCCCAGTTGACGGATGGCTGTCACTCAATAACATTCTTTGGCTATAAAGAGAGCTTTCTTTAAAGATATCAGCACTGCTGTTGAGTTCTATAAAAGGTCATTTGCACTGAAAGTCTACATACAATAACAAATTAGTAGCTTCTCTTGTAGATCTTCTGATAGCATAGATGGGAAATGATGCGATAGTGTTGTTTGCTACCCCAGGAAGACAATAGCATAGCGTAGGTCAAAAACCTAATCTGCTTGCCCAGAAACATATTGCCTATGAGTGCACTGATGATGCTTTAGACAGGAATTATGTAGAATAGTTATCCATATATTATCTGACGATTTCTTGCTTGTTTATCAGAGAAACAAACAAATGCTAACTTGCATTCAAATGCAGGGGAAAAGAAAATGATAACTGTCTTGGGCTAAAAATTTGTTTAAAAAGACACAAGAGCAATCGAAATTTTTCACCACTTGTGATGTAATAGAGAGCAAGTAATAGCACTGAACAATACATACTCCAAATGCACTTTAGTTGTATTTTTTTTCACTGCTTTTTGTCTTCAGTGACCAAGAAAATTTGACCCTGAACAAGGACTACCCCATCTTTATTTGTAACTTTTCAATCATGCTATTATGGTCTTCAGGTTAAGTACTTACATAAACATGGTTGGTCTGTGAGCTTTGATAATGAATCACTGGGTCAAACTGTTTGATTTTGAAGGATATAAAGATCTGTGCCTAGTTTTCAGCACTTATTCTATTATAAAATAATTTTAGATCTATGGAAGTGTTTTCCTCTTTCCCTCCAAATGAGTTTTCTAAACACTGCTGTGCCTTTTAAATGTTTACCTGTAAGTGAAGTTTCAAAGTGCCATTTTTTCATATGGGAAAACTTAGCCTTAGAAGAGTTGAGAGACAGCATTACATTTTGGTGTAGGTTACTACTCTGGCAGTGTGTTTGGAATGTATTTAAGATCTCCCACTCAATGCACTGCAGTGCCTTTTTCCAGTGATGAAACTAGTTCATAACTGCCTTCACTTTCTTTTTAGTTTGTCCTTCACCTCTTAATAACTGCCACGTCCACAAAATGAATTTTGGTCAAACTCACCAGCTGCAGGATCCATTCTTACCACCATCAGTATTGCAGTTCTCTGATTTCAGTGGGTTGATAATCATATTTTGATGCTAACCCCCACAACAGTCCAGCTCTTGAGCCCCATTGGTTGATAGTCTGTCCCAAACTGAAGAAGTTTGTCTCAGTTGTTGCTTTCATTGCTGCTCTAGGAAATCAGGCAGCATGCTCATAAAGCTCAGCTGGGAGGTAGGTCTGTGCCATAAGTGAAGTCATGGAAATAACATCTAAGTACTCTATTTCATATACATGTATATATAATAACATCTATTACATCAGGAAACATCTGTTCTTAGCTTCTATTTAGATTTCTATTAGTCTGGTTTTTAAGCTTATGAGGTCTCAGGGAGAAAAAACCAAACAAAACAAAACAAAAAAAAAAAGAAAAAGCCACACACCAAACAACCCATCACCATCACAAAGGTCAGGAGTGTGTAGCAGTGGTGTAAATTGGCTCATGTAAGGTTTTTTGTATGCGCCCAAGATCAGATTGCAGCCCTGACGCTGAGGACCTTCGGTGAAAGTGTAGGAGATTGTCTCCTCAGAGAATGAGTCACACTCAACAAACTAGTCTCCAGTTTGTCAGCTGCACTCTTCATGCATACTGCGTTTTTCCTTCCTCTGTGGTTTAATGCATCTGACAACTCACTGCTGGGTCTGTTGATTTGGAAAATTAGTCGGGATAAATGTACTAGCAAAAAATCACAGATGATTTGTAATATGGGAAAGAGATCTCAAACCCATAGCCTGAGCCATAACCTACCAGCTTTTCTGCTCCTGGGAATGTTTCTTTTCATGATAGGTCCTCCTCAGCCCTTCTCATGTCTGTTCCTCAGGGTGGGAAAAGCAGGTGAAAAACTCACCAGCAAGTTTTATAGCCACGTAATAGGGCTTTATGCTCCCAGTTCCCATTGACTTTCAATTCAATTATCACTTAGATGAAATCCAGTAGAAATGAAGTACCTACTTTCTTTATAGCCTAGAGAACCTTCTGTCCTGAGTCTTATAGAATGAGGCTACGGAATGGGTGGTCATCAGCTGTTAGTGGGATGTGACAAGAAGTAAGAAATAAGATATTGGATCAGTGTATTTCATGGGACTTTCTACAAATCCAGGCAATTGTTACTTCATATAAAATGACTGGTTTCATAAAAAGAACAGATACCAAAGATACAAGCAGAAACTATGTCTATATACAGGCTGTGTAAAGGCACAACTTTTGTTAACCTATCAGCCTTAACCGAAGACTCAAAAAGGAATTTTACAGGAATTAGGTTATTAATGACAAACCTAAAAGGCTAACATGAGCCTACAGAAATAGAGTTGAAGTAATCAAGACTCAAAAATGAGATGTAACCACCAAGATGCATGAAACTTCGTTGTATGAGTATTCAAAGCAGTAGGGAAACCACGGTATAAGCTTGGTAGTCAGGAGAGGGAGGTGATGCCATAAACAGATGAGGCTGAAAATGAAGAGGAACCTAATACCTGCAATATATAACAGTTTGCTTTTTAAAAAAATAATCTAGGAGGAGATGGCTAGCACAAATTATATAAATTACAAGAGGATATGGATGATTTATAATTTTTTGTAAGTCATCTTCAGATATCTTACATGTTGCATGGACACTCAGCTAATCCACTGAAGAAACAGTAAATGACATGACAATCCAAAGTCCCTTGTAGACTTTTTCTATGATTCACTACTGGCATTGTTATGAAGACATGAATTCTAGAGGAGGCCTCTCCCTCAATCCTGTTTCATCCCTTCCTAGAATAAATCTTATATTTTTCATTTACCTTCTATGCCTTAGCTGCACAGTTCGTTATTTCTTTTTGTTTCTTTCTGTACTTGTAATTATCTTTTAAGTTGAGCCCTATGGATGTTGTCTTTTCCAGTTTGTTAAATTCTTCAGCTTACTCAGTATAATATTCATCGCTATCATCCAGCCCCTATTCATTAGAAAATTTTTTACGCCAATTTCTGAATCAAGGAGATAGCTAGAAAGTGGTGCTAGTCTGTGTTATGTTAGTACTGACTAGAGGAAAGATAAAGTAAGCCTTGGCTTCTGAGAGGTTCTGTGTGTCTGTAAACTTAAATATGTTGATGAGGATTAAGGAGAGATTTCATTCCTGATCTATGTAGCTATTCTGCCACATACCTCAAAGGCAGACACAGATACTTTAACAAAACAGTACTATACGTTTTCATTTTGCCCTTTGTACTTTTTTAATGGAAAACCCATCTCAGAGATGCTAATAATTTCCTGTTAATCAAATGCCATTTTCAAAGAGTCATTTTTATAGCCTTTTGGCTAAAAATGTTCAAGTAATTTTTAAAAATTCAGAAACACAGGGGTGGAACAACAGAAAAAAAAAAAAAAAGCCACAACAGTTCCAAACTTTCCAAAACACTTTAAAATGTCCTTTTTCTTTTGTTGGAAGAATATTTAATTTGTCAACTACTGCTGCCAGGAGAAGTGTTAACTTCTGTGTGTTAGATCCCTAATTAGATTAAGTTGGATCTGCACTTTGCATGTTCTCCCAAGCTAATTGCCATGATCACCATGCTTTAAAACCTTTATTAGGGGGTTTTGTTAAAGATGCATCACTTTACTGTTGTTATTCATCTGACAAGAACAGTGGATTCAAATGTACTCTTCTTTCAAAGCTGTGTTTGTCACTGACCTCTGATGTTGAACTGAGAAGAGAATTAGTTTCTAAGCACTGTGTGTGCAATGCCAAGAAAACTGCAGAGTTCTAACTGGCATCCTTCTAAGAGAGGTGATTCAAAAACCTTATTGTCTTGTACACTGCATCCATTAGAGCCAAAAGTGCTTGGGTGGCATTAAAAGACATGGAGATTCAAATCTGGTTACTCTCTCTAGCAAGGAGCTGTCAAAATGAAATGGGGGCAGCACTGAGAGAAAGAAGCCTTGGGATCTCTTTTTGAAAGAGGAGGTTATGCCTAGAGATGTAGAAACTTCCTTCTTTGATTCATGAGGAAAGTGGAAAGAGAGCAAGTAGTGAGGTGGCAGTCTGTTGATGATACCAGGTTTTTCAGGACAATAAAGATGAGGATTGGCTGAAGGATCTTATGAAACTCAGTAAGTAGTCCTTAAATATCCCATTAAATTCAGTTTAGTTAAGAGTTAAAGTGATGCATCTGGGAATAATCAAAACTTCCCAAATAAAATTATTGGCTTTCAGCTGTATTACCATCAAGGAATGAGATGTTGGGGTTATAAAAGACAAGTCTATGAAAGAATCTGCTTAATAACATCCAGTGAATGTTTGGAATAAATAGGAGAGGGGTAGAAGATAAGTATAGGATACTTATGCCAGTGTATAAATACATGGTGCACTGACTTCTTGCATATTGCCTGCCTCTCCTTTTTCAAAAGGTTCACAAAGGGGCAACAAGTATGATCACAGAAGCAGAGAGATGTCCATTAAAAAGAAACTGAGCAAAGTAAACTCTTTGTATGCCTAGAAAATAAGACTGTTAGGAGAAATGCTAAAGTTATCTAGTCTAAAGGATCATAAAGAGGGTCCCTACACGTGTTTAATGCAGTTCTTGCCAGGACAAGAAATCAAGGCACATTGCAGATATGACATCTGGAAAAGAAGCAAAGATCTTTAGACATAATATAATTCAACAACAGGGTATTCTCAGAGTTTCAAGTTTGTATCAAGGGATCAAGGGAAGCTTGAACAAGTTCCCAAAAGAGAGATCCCTAGAGGTTAAAAATACAGATGAACCTTATCTGGCTCAGGTAGTCTTCAAGACTCATATTTGTGGAAGCTGGAAGAGTACTTGTGTGAAGTGTTATTGAATGCCTGTTCTGTTCTTCTATAGGTGCTCATTTCTGGCTGCAGATAGAGACAGTGTTTGGCTAGATGGACATTTGCTCTCACATAGTCCAGCCATTTTATTTTCTTATTACACCATTAATTTAGGTCCTGAGCTCACACTTCCTCTTCATATCCGAATGAAGGACATACCAGAAACTCTAGAAGTAGCTTGGGTAAACAGTTTGAATACTGGAATCTCTATATTTTGCATATATCTTCCTCTTCAGCTAAGCTAAGAAATGGTCCATCTTCCACAGTGTACCTCTTGGCAATCAAAGGGAAATACTGACAATCAGAGACATGTTTTTAAAGCTCACAAACTCAGATTGATATGATTTTTTTAAATGTGGGGAAATCCATGAAAAATTTATTAGTATATAGTAGCTGAACAGTCTGTCCAGGACACTTTAATTTCTGCTTCTAATCTTCTGACCTCAGTCTGCTGGATCAGTTTTGTGCTTCTGGTGTGCACAATGGGGAACGATGTTTAGCTGATGACAGAAGTGCAGGATGGAGATTAAGTAACTTCCAAGCTGTCTGTATTTTAGTAATGGTATTGAAAGTTCCCTAGCCCCTGATTTTTATTCCTTCCTACTCTTCCAACAAATTAACTCCTAAATGTGAAAATCAAGACATAACTTCACTAGGCAGGGAAAATACACCCTGCAAGATTTCCTATATAGCCCTTTAGAAAAGGCTTAATTTTGATTATGTAATTGATTATCTTAAACGCTTGAATGTCAGAATTCTGCATTACACTCAGCATGTAGTTTGATGTGAAGCTGGATTTGGCAGCGGTCTTAGGTGTCCTAATTTCACCACTGCCACCCACCTACTCATTTCTGGCACATGCTCCAGGTTTGTCCCCTAACCTTAGACACAGATTCAAAATTAAGTTATAGATTAATTTATTCACTGCGTTAAAAGCACCAGTTACAAAGTGAGCTTAATCTCTCTTTCCTGTGACAGCACAAGTGCCATAGGACTGTGTGGTTAGAGGAAATAGGTAAATTTCTTACAACGGTTAGTTTTCCATTGGATCAGCTGATTAGTATAACTGAGCACTAGTGCCAGCATATAATGGCTAGAAGAAACACATGATTTTGGAATGAGAAAGTGGCCTTTTGCTAGGGTTGAGAAAGCCTACCATGAAGTTGCACCTCCTGTGGCGTGTTGTTTTAAGGCTGCATGGTAAGCCAGAGTCCTGAGTCAATCTAGGTAACAACAGTCTCCAAAATAAGTTGAGAAACAGCTTACACTAGGAATAAAAAGTAATAATAGCCTTTGTTTTCAAATAGGTCAGGAGCATGATTACCACCAGAAAATCTGTAAGATGCTAAAGACATGAAAGGAGCATCAGAAAAAAAAAAAAAAAAAAAAAAAAGGAAAAGAAAATCCATAGCAGAAAAGCTATGATTTTGAGACTTTTTGTTTTTTTTACACCTGTGGTTACCATGGAAGAGGTTGAAGAGAATTCCATCTCAGAATCTTAACTTATGGAATGCATTTTGGGATTTGTTTCAAATTGAAGTACCCATAAATAATTTAGAGAATAAATGGACAAAACAAGCTATAACAACTCATCAGGAACAGAGACATCCACTCAGAAATTCTAAAGAAAGTAATGAGAGAAACAGGTGATTATGGTGTGCAGCTTCTCAGTTCAAATCATTTTGAGCCAGAGGAGATCTCAAATCTGACCAATTCAGCAACGTATTTCAGAAAGGCAGATCCAGAAAACTGCAGTCCACTAAATCTGACATCTGTACTGTGAAAATTAGTAGAATTTATAACAAATAATAAAATAATGTAATCTGAATAATTATGACATATTGTGAAGAGTCGATGGAGGTTTTAAAAGAAAAGTCCTGGCTTCAGAATATATTGAAATTCTCTGATGGAATCTGCAAGTAGGAGAACACAGGAGACCCAGCTGATATCACCTGCTTGGGTGTTCAAGAGGTGTTTAAAAGGGTCCACTCCAAAAAGCCTTTAAGGAAATAAAATGTGCTGGAACAAAAAGGAAGATTGTTACACCAATAAATAACTGATTGACAGTAGAAAGCAGAGTACGGGTCAGTTTTCATAGCTAAGGCATGTAACCACTGAAAACCCAGTGGAGATCTGTGCTATTCGACATATTAATAAGTGATCTGACAAATAAAAAGCTGAATAGTGAGGGAACAAAATTTGTGATGGCAAGTTACTCAGGGAAGTTAAAAGAAGGACCGGCTATGGCATATTGAGAAATATCTGGCAATAATGGGAGAAAAAATGACATGAAATTCACTGCAGACAAATGCACATGAGAAAAATATCTTTACTTATAAAGTGTTGGGCTGAGAATCAACCATCAGTTCTCAGAAATGAGATCTTGAAGATAATTGGATAGTTCTGCAAAGCTGTCACATCAAGAACATTTGAACCAAAATTTTAAAAGTAGAGAACAAAATAAAAGCCATAATTACAACACTATATAAATGCATAGTACACCTGCATCTTGAATACTCTGTCGTGCCAGTCTCCTTGGCTTAGAAAGAACAGAGTAAAACCAGACGAGGTTGAAAGACAGGTGACAAGGATGATTACCATGACAGAAAGTGTTCAAGGAATATGACAAGGACCCAGCAAGCATGAAAGCATATGACCAATGCTGGGACAGGTTCTAGATCCTGACCAGTTCAAAAGCTTGTTCTACAGCCCCGCAACAGAAACAGATATAAGTGAAGAGATAGTGGAGGAAAATAGGAATGAGAGAGAAATCCTAAAATGAGTGCCTTGCTGAGCTACATCAGAAAGTTAGAGGAACAGTGCTAATGCTTAAGAAACTGAGCACATAGCACGAAGCAACTAATTTGTCTGGTTGAGTCTCATTAGATCCTTTAGGCTTTCTCTGCAAACAGTGGAGAAAGTCTCCCTATTTGGGCAATGAAGAGCATCTAAATTAGGATCCTCTTCTGAGCTGGGCTACGAAGGACTGTCTCTGCCTCCATTAATTAGAAAGGTAGCACAAGGAGCCAGGAGATGAAACTGGATACCTACTGGTATCCAGACATAGGTCTGAGTGGCTGTACTGTTCCAGTGGATGAGTATATATAACAGGCTATCCTGTAATGACTCCTGTTAATGGATTGATGTGGAGGATAAAAAGCTCCAAATCCTATCTAGAGGCTCTTCTCATGGTATATTTACATACCTATGGTCAGCAGTTGAAAATCTGGTCCCAGGAAAATAACACTGTAAAGCTAGGTAGAGGTGTTCAGAGTCAGTATTGTAATCAAACCACCAGTTACCTCTATCCTATGTTAAATTGTAGGTAATTTGTCCCTACTTTTAAAAGAATATTTCTGCCACTCAGCATATATTCCATTCTTTAGGAATTGCTCTTACAAAAGCATTACAAACTACTGACATACTCCAGATATGGCATATTCAGTTTTTGTTGTGTCTGAGCACTGTGGAAGAAAACAACCCATTATGAGACCCACGGAGGCTACCTGGAGTTAAAGGTGTCACAGCAATGTCTGAAATTGTTTTTCGTATTGAAGCATTCACAAAAAAACAGTGTGAGTTCACTAATTTCTTTTACCCATAGTTTTAAGCTGCATATTTTTCAAAGAAGATTACTTTTTTTCTGGTTTTTTAACTGAACCAGGAAGCCTTTAGTACTTATTGAGGGAGTACTGTCTCCCTAAATCCCCAAATATACTGAGGCAGGTAAACTGCATTTCTGTTTGAGTAATATTTGCCCATTTTCTTTTTTTAAGATTGCATTCCTCCAGTTTTTTCCATTCATTTCCTCCCATTATTTTGATTTTGGTAGTTTTTCACTCCTTTTTCCTTTAGTCGTTTTACTGCTCCACAAACCACAATCCAGGGCACACTTTTGAATCATGAAATTTGAATGTTTAATTTAGTGCACACAATTTTGTATCTCACTAGTAGCTATGCCCTTTTTATATATGGCTTATAATTTTGACATTTTTCTGAGTTGGAAACACATATACTATTTAAAATTGCACTAAAAAGACAAATATGTGAATCTTAAGGCTTTAAGGTATACATAAGTTGTCAACAAAATTTAGACCAATTCTTCCTTTCTGCAGCAATACAAATAGAAGGTAATAATCATTGGTCAACATTAGCATAAAAATTTATCATCAGTCTTTATTTCTTGATCATTATTTGGAGGATTCTAGGGTTTTAATCCTCAGAAATGGTAGTGAAAAATGTTGAATTTGAAGAAATTAATTGTATTTTTAATATAGTTATACTGAAGTTTTGATATTGTAGAGCTTCTTATATGGTTTGCTTTATTTCTCACACAGAAGCATTCCACTTAAACTTGTTTTACAAGGTAGGTCCCTTTTCTAAAAAGTTTTCACTATTACCTACATGTTTTTTCCGATTGTACATATTTTATATTAGCTTTTGTAATGGTGTAGGAAGCAACTTTGAGACAATAAATTAGCCGCTACCTGATTTATTGAAAGAATAAATTACTTGAAGAGATTTTGTTAGCTGATTTTTAGAAACTAGACATATTGCTGTGTTTAGAAACTAGACGCATTGCACACCTTTACTGCAACTTGCTCATTTTTTATATCTGAAGGAGAGAGGCATGCCCTGACAAAGGAAAGTCTCTCATGGCCATGCATTAACATCTGTGATGGCTTATTTGAGTATCAGATAATTTTGTTTAGAATTCTCTGAATCATAATTAAAACAGTGACTGAAATAATTTAAAGTAGATGAAAGTTATGTAAAATTCATGCATGGTGCCTTTTTAATAAACAACAACAAATATCATGAAGCGATCAGCTCTGGGTGCTTGAATTTTCTTTTAAGAAGTTGAGCTAGTCTTAACTTACTGATTTTGAAGACACTATAATAAAGAACTACTGGAGGAAATATTGCTTTTACTGTTTTCAGATAATGCTTAATGTTGTTGCAAATTATAAAATTTAATTAGCTATATAAATTCCTGAGGAGCAAATAATGTGCTATTGTCTTGATATCTTTCCAGAAATTAGTCTTTTAAAACAAATTTGCCATATTAATCATCTAAAAATATTTTTGATCACTGAATTAATAGTTTGCAGCCTGTTTTCAGGTATTCATTGCCATAGGTGATTGCCTCTTAATTACTACATGGGCGCTTTCTATTCACTCTTATTAATTCATGTTTTCTGGCATAGTCCCAAAAGGCAGCCTTGCCCTATATCTTCTAATTACTTCTATAATTGAATTTGCCCACTTTTTCTAACCTATTTTTTAAACTGACTGTGTTTGTTCATGGTTTATTGTGTCTTTTTTGTGTCAGTTCTCTGCAAGCAGAATGTACATTGATTCTTTCCTCATTTCTCATTAATTTTCAAGAGCTTTGCTGCATGTCTGTTTTTTCAGCCTGTCAGACCTATTGCTAGACCAAAAAAAGATTCTTATTATTAAGGGTTAGGTAAAATAGACTGAAGTTAATTAATTCATTAGTAACTCTGAGCCAATTACTGAAGCCTTCTCTTATTTATATACTTGTTAACAAGACAGAGATGAGAAAGGCCTATTATAGGCACATGTCCTTCAGAAGTTGGGCAAATCCTCTAGAGCATATGTATTTAGTTTCACCAAATAAAAAGAATTGACTCCAAAATGAAGGCCTGAAGATCTAGCTGGCAAATTCTTCATAACCTGATGGACCTTCTTGTGGCCATCAAAATGGTATTTTGCATTCTATCTATCTATCTTTTGATCACAAAGAATAGGTTTTAATAATCAGTCTTATGAAATGCAGACATAATGTTTGAATATAAACATATTGACTTGCCAACTTCCCTAGAATTATTTCTTGGGACACATGGAAATAGTTGAACAAATAATTACCCATGCATATCTATGCAATTAAGACGTGAGTTGCTGATTGTGACTTCAAACAATTTTCTTGTATTGACAAATACAAGTAGATATGTAGCTGAAAAAAAAAAAAAAAAAGAAAAGAAAAGAAGATTATTTTTAAAAAAATACTCTGTATGTGATGAACCCTACAAGAAAGCTGAAGTCATTCAGAAGCTACACTCTTAAAATAGGGAAGCTATCTGGTGGGTCACTGATCAAGGTCAGATCTGTGTATTAATGGAA